>JABXWE010023725.1:0-19863 GCA_014611495.1 Limonius californicus | reverse complement strand
TGACAGGCGACCAGGGCAAGGGCGACCACGTGCTACTACCGTTGTAGAAGATCGTTTTCTTCGAATGCGTGCACTAAGAGAGCGTCTACCACCACAAGAACGCTTCAAAGACAACTTTCAGCAGTACATAATGTGCAGGTTAGCATTGAAACCGTTCGCTAACGTCTTCTGGAAGGAAATATGAGAGCCAGATTAGCAGCTACTAGCCCGCAGTTGCCTGCAGACCACCGCAGATACAGATTGGATTTTGCTAGAAACCACTTGAATAGGGAAAATGAAGATTGGAGATGCATTTTGTTCACAGACGAGTCCAGATTTTGTTTGGAGAGTTGTGATAGGTGCATTCGAGTTTTTACACGTCCAAATGAACGATATACTCACTGTAATTTTGCCCTTACGAGTGCATTTGGTGGTGGCTCAATAATGGTATGAGGAGGCATATCTTTCACAGCCAGCACAGACCTACACATCTTCCCCAACGGCACTTTAAACAATCAGAGTTACATTACGGATATCTTAGAACAGTATGTAAGCCATATGCCCCATACATCGGAGACAACTTCCAATTAATGCACGACAACGCTCGGCCCCACACAGCCAGAATTGTGCAAGAATACCTAGACGAAGTTGATATTCCTGTTATGCTATGGCTAGCCAGAACTCCCGACTTGAATCCGATTGAGCACCTCTGGGACATTCTCGGAAGACAAGTACGATCCCTTCAACCGCCCCCTGCAACTCAACGACCCAGAGAATTCATTAGTAGAAATGTGGGATAATCTTGAACAAGAGCAGTTATATGTGTTAATTTCAAGCATAGACGGTCGTTGTCAAGCTGTCATAACAAGTCAAGGCGGAAAACAGCCTACTGAACCTGTAAACTTAAAATTTTTCAGTTTGAATTTTGACTTTTTTTAATTTTTGCCTTGATTGTTGTTAAATTTCGTTGATTGTTGTTAATTTTGATAAAATACGGTTTACTTAATTTTAAACATTATCTATGAATAAACGTACTTCATTATATTCAATATTGCGATTGTTAGTTCTGGTGCGTTAATTTCTTGTTGCAGTGTAGAAAGCTCGGTAGAAAGGATAAATAAAGTTTATAACTTTACGAATTCAACTTACCAAACAAATTAGATAAAAAATGTTTGCTAATATCGAAGAACATTTTGTAACAGCTTCTTACATATCAAACGGTGGATGTTACCATCTAAATTTCAATACCTCTTTTACTTCCAGAGATATAACATATTGTCCGTTTTTAAATTAACACCCTGTATGCACAATAAAAGCGGTATCAAATTGATAAGAATCATCTGAATCGCAAAGAAAATGGAAAGCGGTTGAGAAATCAATCATAAAAAACTATACAAATACATATAAATCGGACCTCTAATAATAATATATAGGTTATTACTCTATCAAAAAGGATCCTTTATCATTATTGTCATCTGCGCTGTCACTAAGAGATCTCTATTTTTCAAAACTTTGAGTTTTTAGAACACTGAACGCAACTGATTTAACTAAACTGTTTTAAGTTTTGGTGTTTAGTCGTTTAAAACCAATGAGGAAACAAAATTCAGATTATCAGTTTAGATTAAAAAATAAATAAATAATATTTATAACATACGTTTCTAAATATACGCAATTTACGTAGGTTGTGACGACTATAACGTCTGGCTGGTCAACGTAAACATAACATAAACTTTGTAACAAAAGATATGTAATTATCGATATACATTGTCAGTGGAAAGCAAAATTCATATCTGTGATTAAATCAAGGTGTCACAATTATTATTATATAACAATTGTCAAATTCTTAAGCAGATTTCAATTAAAATGGTTATCGCCGAAGTACATAGACCTATTTCCGAAACGGCATTAAGGAAATTGTGAGTGGACTAGCGCACTACAGCCGTATATTGATGAGTTTTGCAGAATATTCCTCAAATAGCTTTGCATGAATCTGGCCTCTACAATGCTGTGAGAGCTACTTTAAATTGATTTAGAAATACGAGCAGTGTATTGCCTAAATCTAGAAGTGGTAGACAAACAATTTATAATAAAGAGAGTGTTGAACATGAAAATCAGAAGGTTTATTTACTGCAAGGATCTCCAGGTATCGCTCTCTTAGACTTTTTCTGTTTCCATATCTAAAAAATCTCATTTTCTAAAAGACTGACGCATACTATCTGCCGAAGGGCAGGATTACACAAAGATATGCCAACTAATCTCCGCTTATTGCAGATTATTTTTAATAATATGAAAACACTTATAATTTTGTGTTTGCGGGCTAAAGAAGATTATGTTTAATGTCAGTAGTCTGTAGTAAACAGTTATTTCCTTCAATAAAGACTATCAAAATACTTTTCTATAAAAAACCTTTAATTATTATTTGAAAAAATACATTATATAGGGAATTATATTATCACGGAAAGTATAAATGTGAAAACAAGCACTGCAGAAGAAGGTGAAAAGAAACTGTTAACATGGTTCGGACAAACGAAGAAGATGGATGATAGTAAAGCCTTAGAAAAATATTGTAATGGCTCCGACCGAAACACGAAGAAGAGACGATATAAGAGGCCATGAGACAAGAAACTGTGACGCCTGACAATAATTTCCAAGGGAAATTTCTCCGCACTAGGTAAGTAAATATACGGTTAATGATAGCCTCCCGGAAACTCAAGCGAAAATGGGCGGTTCTCTGCTTTGCTTGGATAAATACACTAATTATCTTTACGTTAATTACCTGAAAGGGCGCCACCGACTTATAAAAATAGTACACTACCATTAACTCAGATGTCGATCGGTTAGTCGGACCCCAAGTTTATTACTTACTTAATTTGTTACTCAAAGAATACAATGATAGGGAAACAAGAAATAATAAGTCCAATTGCAGCAACGATATTTAATGTCAGCATAAACACAAATTGATAATTCATAAACCCAAATTAACAACATTAAAGTAGTTGTGTGTTTGATTCCTGTATCGGTACACAATTACCAGCACGCATTCACTTAATATAGCATCTAACAATTAATATATTTGAGCTAAAGTAAAAATACTGCGTTTTTCTTTCCCCTTCAAGAGCCCTCAAGCCGCGTCATACACCCTAGACGTGAAAGGCCTTCCAAACGGTTTACAGCGCACCTCAGAAGTCAAAATTGCCGTTAAACCCGAATAAAATGCACTATTACCGCTCAGGTTGACTTACTCTGTATATCAAGTGAAACTCCCGTGATTATGTACGCTAATACTTATACACGCTAAGATAATACTGTATTAAGCCATAAAACTAGTTCAAAAACAACCTATGCAACTACAACCCAGTTTATCTACCCCGCAATATAAAGAAATTCGTATACATAAACAAGGAGTAATTACATCGACTCCAAAATCATCAAAATTAAAAATTAATGAGCACTTCCCTGTTTGATCTGGAATGGCGAACGTTCTTGAAACGGCCTCATGTTCGGCACCTGTTTTCACTCGCAGGCTAACTGGTTTGAACGCAGATAACTACTTCTCGCACGCAAATCCAACAATTGAAAGTACAGAAAACTTCGGCAAAGTCTCGCCGTCCCCAAATTGTCTAAATTCGAATATTAGGAAATTGTTAGGCCAGCCATAACTGTACAAAAAAGATAAGACTTACCAATCGGTAACTCCGATCGACCCGACAAAATTATAATAGAATTGAAACGTTGATCAAAGCGACATTAATGCCAATAACGTGCTTCTAACAATCAACTAAAGACCACGTTATAACTTTAGATTTCCTCATAAAATCGAGATGAACTCAAAGTGAAACACACTTTAGCGAGAAAAATCTAATGCAACGATTCGTTCGCTTCTGCCAGCCGCAAAAATGTCCGACCGGAAATCCTGTTTTTCCAAAAGTCAACACGCACAGCTCCTTATATGCTGAGAGAGAGAGAGGGAAGCGCAAATTTGTGCACTCTTGAGCCCAGTGTGAAATGGGTTGCGAACAACCGAGGCTAAAATATCGTTACAAAACTTCGAACAAGAACCTTGATACGGCCAAAGAATATGGAAGTCACGGAGGGAAAATGTTTGTCATGTTTAGTCAGTTATACTACAACCCCCATAAAAGGTAAAGAGCGCAAGCAAAACCATTTTAAAAATGAAACATTTAGTTTATTTTACGATATTACTAATAAATTAAAACTCTCACTGAGGCTTTTTATTCTGTGACTGGTAAACAGACCCAATCTAATTTCTTCGGATTGCAGGGATTTCAAACGGTTGCGGAAGGTTTTTCTAAAACTAGCAGTTATAGCATTATATTCTCATAACTTGTGAAACTATTAATAGTAGATCATGTTACCTGGAGATGATCATGCGCTGCCGGTATATATTCCAATACTAGCTAGTCTTATGCTCATTTGCTTTCTATTTTCTGTATTTCCATTTTATAATGATTCATCAAGTAGCGTTTTCTATTCTGGTGAACACAGCCTTGCTTTATTGCAGCCGCTGAACGCAGCCATCTAAACGTAACCTTAAAATATTAGCAGGACTCCCTTTTATAAAATAAGCTTCCTATTTAAAAAACAAGCATTTATTCTTTATGTTTTTGCAATACTCCTATGCCTTCTAATTTTTGTATTTTCATTTTATAATCATTTATCAATGCGCGTTTTCCATAGTAGTGAACAGAGGCTTGCTTTATTGCAGACCTTGAACGCAGCCATCCAAACTTAACCTCAAATCGTTAGCAGATCTCCCTTTCATAAAATAAGCTTCCTCTTTAAAAAACTATCAATTATTCTGTAAATTTTTGCAATACTCCTTTACTTCCTAATCTCGGTATTTCCATTTTATAATCTTTTATCATTTCGCGTTTTCTAGATTGGTGAACGCAGCCTTGCTTTATTGCAGCCATCGAAACCTAACCTCAAATCGTTAGCAGATCTCCATTTCATAAAATAAGCTTCCTCTCTAAAATAACCATCATTTAGTCTATATGTTTTTGCAATACTCATTTGCGTCCTATTTTCTGTATTTCCATTTTATAATCATTCATCAATTATTATTATTATTGCAGACGCTGAACGCAGACATCGAAACCTAACCTCAAATCGTTAGCAGATCTCCCTTTCATAAAATAAACTTCCTCTTTAAACCATCATTTATTCTTTATGTTTTTGCAATACTCCTTTGCTTCCTAATCTCTGTATTCAATTTTATAATCATTTATCAATTCGCGGTTTCTATATTGGTGAACGAAGCCTTGCTTTCTTGTAGACGCTGAACGCAGCCATCGAAATCTAACCTCATAACCTCAACTTCGAATTATCGAAACAACTCTACATAAACTTCGACAAACTGTTTGATGAAATTAATATACCGAACAGAATTGTAAATTTTCCACAAAAAGATAATAGATTTATTAGTAGTTGCATGATTTGGTATATTACGAACAAAGGTCCATAGATGATTGATAATTTCAGTAAGTAATTAAATCAAGCTCCATTGTATGATGATACACAATTGAGTCCAAAGATTCTACTTGTGTTTTTCGGTAAACATGCGTGGAAGTCACCTTTCCCTCACCTTACTATACTTTACCGTGTTATTTAAAGATGTCTTTACCACTTCCGACACTAATTTATAAATTTGGAAAATTTGACAAACTATTGCCCATCTGTCTCGTAAAATAAAAGCATTAACACATTTTCTACGGGAGTTTTTTCGTCTATAAAAGAATCCAAGCACTCAAAATTTTAGAAAGACGTTGATCGCCGTATTGTGCTCGGAATTTTGTAAGAAATTCAGTCGAATTTACGCTACAATGAACAGAACTTTTTGACATCGTAACCCTTGCTGTCAAAATAATATTATAGAGGAACACTTGCCATGAATACGTTACCGAAAGTCACGGTCAACCTTTAAATAATTTATTTTTTGGAATAATCTTAGATGGGATTTTAATTTAAATTTTCCTGTTTAAATTTAATTTCTCCTCGTATTTCCTTACCTCTGCGTATGTTGAACTAATTTTTAGTATAATAGCATTTTTAATTAAATTTTAGCTGTGAATTACTTTCGCCTATCATTTGAGTTCTAAGAATTTCCTAATATAATTAAAAATAAACAACAATTTTATTAAAGCGCATTAAAGTAAAATGACTACTAGCCATGATTAAAACGTATCATCTCGTAACTCCTTCATGTTCCTTATTTCTTATGGCTTCTTGTCTTTATTAAGATTGTAATTTTGGCAGCCCTACTTAGGACATATACGTCAATAGCCGCCTTGCTGTAGTATTAATTAATTACACATCATTATGTTATTACGCGGATTTCGTTGTTTAATTTTCATGTTAAATAACTCCAAACCAATCAAATTTTAGAATGTTTTACAAAAATTGTTGCAAAATGAAGAATGATTTAATATTAGTAAGAGCAACGGTACGGGAGCTTCATGAGGTGTAGAGCCTTAACATTACTATTATATCACAAAATAAACACAATATCATACATTTAAATATGTAGCTTCCTCGCATTTTAATTAGCAAGTTTCTAAATCAATACTTTTACGTTTTGTCATTCACATTTCCTAAATAGACGGACGCCCAGACATTCCTAAGCTGTTATTTCTAAAATATTTTTTAATCAACTTCAGTTTATTGCTTGCTGCAGCAGCAACTGCCAACAAACGTAATATATTAGCGATTTTAGTGTTAATAGCGGAAAAATCCCTCTCCCTATAATTGTATTTTATTATAAGACTATTGGCTATTGGAATATTGTTTCTGGAACATCGTATTTATTAAAAGAATACAAGATTTTTGAATAGGATTTTTTTTATTATAACATTTGGATAATTTAGGTATCGACAAGTCGCTAAATTTCCCATTTATTTGCACAATTTCTAGATTTGTATAAAATACATTTACTTGAATCTTTCTCAGCGCTCTTATACAGGGTGTCCCAAGGTGAGAGTACGCCGATATCCATTACATGTACGGTTTTTTTGATAGAAACTCAGTACCAGCTGCTCGAGAATATGGGTTGAGATTTCCAAATCGTCGACTACCAGACCGAGTTTTCCAACAAATGCACAACCGCCTACGTGAACACGAAACTTTCCCGAAACCGTCGACTGAGCGTCTAATACAACAAGTACTAGACAATGACGACAACATACTGCGATAAATTAATAATAATCCCAGCACCTCTGTTCATCGTGTATCTGCACAAGTTAATGTACTACGAATGCGAGTTTGGAGAACATTAAAACGCCATGGTTTATATCCATTTCATATCCAGCCTGTTTAAGCCCTCTTACCTACAGATTTCGCTAGTCGTATGGAGTTTTGCCGCTGGATCATTCAAAATCGAAACCTACGTAATAGAATTTTTCACGGATGGGGCACCATGTACATGGAATGGAATAATGAACAGAAAGAACAGCCACTCTTGGGATTTGGAGAATCCACACGAAATCACAGTTTCAAATCAACATAGGTTTTCAGTGCATCGAACAAGTGTCTTCATTTAATTATCTTGGCGTTACTACATCCAGCAATAAAAACATAATCAAATAAGTTCGAGCGCAAGCCAATAAAGCAACTAATAAAGCAATTAATATCAAGCTACCTGCACATTATATGGAAGAACAAATTCATGTCTACCGAAAACGAAATTCGCATTTGCAAAACAACCGTACGTCCGATACTAACTTACGCAGCCGAAACGAGCACGGAAACCTCAAGGACCAAACCAATATTGAGATCATCAGAAATGAGAACACTAAGGTCGATAACATGTGTCACGCTAAATGACAGAATAAGAAGGGAATAAATAAGACAGAGATGCAAGGTGCAAGACGTAGTGCGCTGAACAAGATCAAGGCGGCGTGAATGGAACGCACACGTGGAAAGAATGAACCAAAGCCGGCTAGCGAAAATAACCCAAAACGGAAAACCGCATAGGGGACGACCGCCACGACGACATCCAAAACGTTGGGCCGACTCATGGACATCAGCGTCGCAAGAAGATCACAGGCAATAATGTCAGATATTACAGGGTGTGAAGCCCTAAACCAAGAAGAAGAGATTTTCAGTGAATACCTGGTGTGGAATTATTGATAACATGGTCATTGGTCCATTCGTTTTTGAGAACCATTTAACCGCCGACAGATATTTAAGATATTATTAATATATTATTAATATTAAGATATTTAATATTTTCAAGAAGATCATTTTGGAGGATTGTTAGATATTGTCCCCCTGCTGAACAGACATGGTATGTGGTTCCAGTACGATGGTGCGACTTTGCGTTACGTGTAAAACAATTTTTGAATCAACGGCTTGAAGGACGTGTAATTAATAGAGGAGAACAGCGCTCCTGGCCACCAAGATCTTCAGACTGAACTTGTTTAGATTATTATTTGTGGGGCCATATAAAAGTTATGGTATACGAAACATCATCAGAGACTGTTGATCTACTTTAGGACATAACTTTATCAGAATTTTTAAATACGAGGTGTGTTCAATAGAAACCGTTTTTTGGTTTAGAAAAAATTTATTCAACAATTTTAATTACAAATAATTACCGTCACAGTTATGTAAGGCACCTATCCTATTGTTTTACTAACCGACAGATACCCTGCTCATAGAATTCTTGTGGCTGCTGATTAAGGAAATCTTTCATAGCTATCTGTACTTCTGCGTCAGACTCAAAAGGCCTACCTTTTAACGCCTCTTTCAGCAGTCCAAAAATATGGAAACCGCAAGGCGATAGATCCGGGCTATAGGGTGGATGCTCTAAAACCCTCATTTTTTTCGTTGAAGATTTTCTTTTACCACATTAGCAGCATGAGACCTAGACTCTATCAACAAAGGTTCTTCAGGGTCGAAAAAAATGTTAACATAACCTTGCCTGGAGAAAGTTGTGCTTTAAACTTCTTCTGTGGTGGTGAACTTGAATGTTTCCATTACATCGCGATAACTTCCTGGATGGCTCGTAGTAACGGCACCAAGTTTCGTCACCAGCAACTATTAATAGAAGAAACTCTTCACCATTTTGCCTACAGTCTGTGAGGTGTTGCAGATAAAAGCCCGTTCGCAAGCTTTTTTTCATTAGACAAGAGACGAGGAATCCATTGTAAACAAATTTTGCTGTAACCCAGATTGCGAACAATACAATGGACAGATTCTACAGTCGCGCCAACAATTACTGAAATTTCTCTAATTGAAATTCGACGATTTTCTCTAATAAGGCCTTTCACACATGCTATATTGTTTTCTGTTAATGCAGTACACCGTGCACCTGATCGCGGCTCATTCATAGTCCCCTCTTTTCCATTCTTAAATTTTCGGCATCATTGCTTCACAGTTGCGTACGCAACACATGCATTTCCATACACTGCTTGCATTCTTGCAATGGCTGCACACCCTCAGCGCATAAAAATTGTAGGACCGCACGCTGATCAAACTTGGACGGATTTTCAACAACAAACGCCAGTTTTAAAAGTCAGAATCAAATTCAAACGCCAGAAATGTAGATCAGAAGAAAGTAGCAGGCTTTCCACAGAAGAATAGGACGTAAGATGTAAAAGTATTTAATATTGTGTGAAATTTAAACTTAATTTATAAACGAATTTATTTATTTTATTATTTATGCCAAAAGTGACGAATTTTAGACTTCAGTCTTCTCATTAAAGTTTGAACATCAACATTTTTCCACTTTTGGCAAAAGTCATATATGTTAGCAGATCGATGTTTAGCGTTTTTTATTTTCCTTTTCAATAAAACCCAATAACGTTCGAGCACAATTTGACAGACTGGAATCCGTTGGGACAATGACAACGTTGTTGCTTGAGTAAAACTCTAGTGCTAATTAACCATAAAGGCATGTAGCCAAATCGGTCCAGAAGAATACTGAAGTGTTGTGAGCAATTATAAAAGGAAGCAATTTTTTTAAACAGTGTTTACCATAAATGTTCCCATTAATGTATCCAGTGGTAATGAAACAATAACTTTTTCAATCACATATGCATATAGCCTGCTAAACAAAAATTTTTTTGGGTATTTGCTAGCCTTCTCCTCTTAAATTGTATAGCAACTTTTCCTTTTTGCGTAGCACCCTACATTCTTAGCCTGGTATTTGACTGAAAGCGGCTCTGCAATACGTTTCGTCGTTCATAACGCAGCAGTCAAACTTTGTGAAAAAGGGGTTATACAATTTTCTTGTCCTAGATTTTGAAATCCAATTTTTCAGCCGGAACCAGCTTTTCTTTCTGTAGACAATCGTTCTTTATAAGTTCTAATAACTTTTCTAAGAGTAGAACGCTGATGCTTTCACAGGGTTACAATCTAAACCTGATGGAACTCTGAATTTTTGTATTTGTTCAAAATTTCTTTTCTACTTGTTCGGCGAACTTTGTCATTATTTAAGAATCTTATTTAAACAAAGTAAAGATAAACTTAATATGACCCTTATATATGTCATGTATGAAACAATTGAAAATCTATTGTTGCTAGGATTCAAGTAATTGAAATTCAAAGTCTGCTACTTTTTTTCTGAACCATACCTTAAATAGTTTTCTCTTAACCCAGCGGTTCCCAAACTGCGGGGGCAAACCCCTAGGGGGTGCAGCAGAAAAATAGTAGAACGGAAAGTAGTATATTGAAATACCTTAACTTAACGCTAATGTTTAGCATATTATTTTTTACCAAAGATTGCATACGCAATATACTTACGAGTACAATCTAAAACTACATAAAACTTACTAACAGTTTATTTACACAAACTAGAGACATAAATGCGCCTGTTCTGAACTATATAACTTGTCCAAGTTTGGTTCTAAATGAGTAACCGCTACCTTTAGTTCACGTTCGTTGTTGAGCCGGTTTCTGTATTTCGATTTTATACAAGCTACTGCAGGGAAACCAACTTCACAAAGATAAGATGTAGGAAATTTCAATATAATCTCTATATATAGATCTCTTGAATAACGCTGGAAATTCCTACTGCGATTTAATCCAAAACTCAACAATGGTTGTCGACGAAAATTATCTCTGCTTTCTGTACTTGTTATAAAATCAAAGAATTGCTCCTCTTCTTCCAACGATAAATATGTAGGTGTAACTTCAAACGGGTTTTATATCCACTCATATTTGGTCAAAAGACTATCATTTTCAAAGAAGTAACGTTTAAAAGTTGTAGATAATGCTTATAAAAATGACAATACATTTGTATGGCTTGGTTTGATATCGTTAATAAATGTTTACAATTAATAAACATTTCAGTGTTTTCACTTTTTATCTTGTGTGACTAAAATTCCAATTTTCACGAACCGTTAATTTTATCTGATAGTTGTATTATATGAATATTATTAAACCATAAACATTAAACCAGTTCCTTCACGAACCGTACCATCAACAAAATTTGGGCATCTTTGTGATTTTCTTCCTTCAAAAACGCATATATTTCCCGCCTAAGCTTAAATACCCGTTATATAACTTTTTCACGTGATAACCACCGAGATTCGCAATGAAACAATAATCCTGAATGGTCAGTGCCCATATGATCGCACACTGAAGAAAACAGTCTTGCCCTTAGAGGCCTTGTTTTTATATAATTTACAACAGAATGGATAATACCAAGTACAGTTTTTTGAGGCAACGACAAAACTGGATTAAAGGCTAATTTCTGATTACTAAACTCATTCAATTTCTTCAAAAAGAATCCACGAGATTTATTTTCATAATTTTTTATGCTGTGTTTGCCTCTTTAGTTTATTTGGTTTCATACTGGCAGGGGCCAAAACATTTAAACATATTACACACTGTGGTCGCTCTTCGCCATTAACGATTGTATTTATAAAACCAAAATTCATTTACTCGTCACAATATTTCCTAGTTTTTGCTTTGGCAGTGTTGGCAGCTTCTTTATCTGCAGAAGTACTTGCCCGCTCAGAATTACATTTAGACACGATTAAATATTTTCCCATACTTGAAAAATATTTGTACAATTTATACTAAATCACGCAGGTGCAACAGAACACAAACGAAATATTACGCGTCTGCTCGCTACTACTCTTACTATTAAAGTAACCTAACTGAACATGCATCATAGGTTTATAGGTTCTGCCCCCACTATCACAATTGTTGGACCATTCTACAGCGCTCGGGAAAGTTCCCACGACCGCTTCTAAATTTTGTTTAACATTACCTAATGCAGTGAAACCTACTTTCCTGATTATATTTAGACATAAATTATTGTATTAATATATGATATAATTGTGTAAAGAAATTTTTTTCTGTTATTATAGTGTGTAACGAAGTTCCCGGCCAGAACGCGTTTTAAAATTTATTTAGAAACTTTCCCCATTATTGTTTCACCGGAAAGGCGCTGGTGGCGCTGGTAGTAGCAAACCTTTGCGCGACCCCACTCCGTACCCGGCCCGACACGAAGCCAGAACGAGGGAAATCAGCCGGACCAGGGATATAAAAATGAATTTTTAAGCAAAATCCATTAACTTTTGAGTCGAGCTCGAGTGCAAGAAGTCCAGCCTAGAAACCAGACCTGAAACCAGCTTCGAAACCAGCCCAGAAAGCAGCCCAGGAACAAGTCTTAGAACCAGAGCTGCTACGTCGAAATCCGGAGAAAATTACAGCTCCGAGACCAGTATAAAGTCCAGTTCCGAGACCAGTATAAAGCCAGTCCAGTAACTTGAACTTATAAACCGAATCTGTAATTAAACCCAGTTCACCGCATACCTAACATCCTAGAATTCCATTAAACACTGAATCAGGAAGGAAAACCCGCCCTTTGACAGTTTTAATCCAGGAATTACTTTCCGTGCACCCTTGATCAGGGTGGGGAAACCCGCCCTTTGAAAAGTTAATCTTGTTCCCTGCTTTTCACCCTATTGTGCTAGACTGGGTCCCCCCGATTTTGCATTTAATAGAGTCTTACATATAATTTTCCCGAACAATTAAAATTTATTTATACCTGCCCTGAGATACACCGCATTGAAAGTCGTTTAAAAATTTTACAACGAATATCGCAGCACTAGTTACTAGAATGGGTCGCCCCGAGCTTGATAATTAGTGACTGCCATAATAATTCTAAACGACTACACAATACTGGCGAAAACACCACATTCCACAACGCTGCGATTAACACAGGGGTAAGACAACCTGTAACCCCGGAAAATTCGTAGCACTATTATTCCCGTTGTAGGCACCCGAACGAGTTATTTAAATGACTAGGTCGCCAAAACACGAGTTCCACGGAAGTGCTGCAATCGAGTACAGGCGAATAACCCGTTTATTTCCAGTATAATAATCGAACTTTATTTAGTCAACAGCGTGACCTCGGAAGCCCAAGCAAGACTGAAACGCGCCGGCCCGCACCCCGTTGTTCCAGTGGCCAGACCGTCGACCTGCCAGGACCGAGTCCATGCAGATTTAATTTTAATTTTATTATTGTACATAAATATTTGCGTAGTTATTTTCATTTTATTATTGTAAATATACATTTAGATCAAGTATTTTAGTTAAGGTAGCATTGTAAATTATAGGCATAAAATTGTTAATTCGATGGATAATTCTTATTCTCTAGTGAACCACGGCTCTGAGTTATCCGGCACCAGGCCGGAGGGTTACAAGTGGTATCCGTTTTTTTCTTTTTCATTTATATAACTTTCAGTTAATAATTTAACAATATTTTCATCGGTCCTGAGTTATAAGTCCCTGAGCGCAGCCTGAAACACAAGCAATCCTTCTAAACTAGAATAATCACTGAAATAAATAATTATTCAGAACAACTGACAGTACACTATTAATAGCAATTCAGACTTGCATAAGAAGGCATAAATCCATAAAAAATACGCTTTCTTAGTAGAAATCTAAATGTTTCTCTGAGTCTGTTAGTTTTAGCAATAGAAACAATCCTACGGTATAGTAATAGTAATAATAATAGTAGTAGTAGTATTATAGTAAAATAAAATGCAGTCCAATTTACTTAAGACAAGCTCGGGTACAACAATATTTCGGATAAAACGAGTGTTTATGTGTAAAATGTCTGGTTTTGCATTGTTTACTGTATTGTATTTCCCGCTTACAATTATCCCTTTTCCGGAAACGACAAGCAAATGTTACATATGATTTAAAAAATATTTTCGGATTAAGCCAAGTTTAGTTAGCGACAAGTAATAATACAAATAAAGGACAAGTTTCTGTGATATTGCTGGGCTGGATACCTCATTTTGCGCCGGTCTTTAATTATGTTCTGATCCGCCTGTCTGTAAATTGGGCAAACAAAAATTAATATTTGGGTAGTTCTTCTCAATTTAGGTACAATAAAGTTTTATCAAGTGACTTATCTATATAGGATGATCGCCGTAATTTATCATAACTCGTTAAATCCAAAAATTATTATAATTTTTCGTCATATATTATTTATAAAGAAATATAACTTTATCATAAATTATTGTTTGGGTAGAATTGTCAGTCATTGTGTAATGACTTAAGAACTATTAGATTTCTTGGGTCTCGCGATCATATATTAAAGAATTATATAAAAATTTCAGGTGTTTAAGTTTCTTAAATTAGAATTTTAAGAGAGTCGTCTCTGTAAAAATTCTTTTACTAGCAATGCCTTCTATAGTATGCCAAAAAATTATAGAAACCATTGCGGAAAAGCTACAAAAAAGTATTGATTCGGGAAACGTCCTAAGAACTTATTACTTTTTCATGTGATTATTAACTTTGTTAAAATCTGCCTTAGTTGCTTTCAAATTCCACCTTGTTCATACTTAAAAACAGAATTTTAATATAAAAATCAGAGCTTTTAAATATTAAATGAACTGAACAATAAGAAGTAGTTAATTAGGTAATTTCTTATGTTCTAAGTAGCCATCATATAAAAATATAAGAAAGTACAAATGTACAGAAGATATAACATTTTTACATAATTAGGTACCTACCTACGTACAAATGAACAAGGGGTAATAATGCTGTTGTCTAATGCATGATGACTACCACCTCATTACGTGTCGCGCAGGAGCTCTGACCTCTCACCTTGCAGGCCAAACTGCTTCATGGAGTAAAGAACCCCGCCATTATTATTATTATTATTATAACATATTTTATTTATTGTTGGTAATAATAACAACTACAGATGCAAATACCGGCAAAAATGCGCCCCTTATTTGCATTATACTTCGTTTGCTTAGGTACCAACTATTCTACAAATAATATTTAAAAATTGTGTCTAGAGGACTGCTCACTGCAACCTGGAAGTACAAGACATTGAAAATCCAATTATTTACTACTAAACGCTCGATATATCCAGGAAGTCCTTGTACCTAAGCTTAATTAGTAAATATTTGTTAAATCAAATTTAAAATTTGCTTCTATTTTTCCGAACTACTTAAAGACCGGCGTAAAATGGGGTATTCAAATCAGAAAAATTACAGTATCTTGTCCCTTTCTTGAGTTACAATTTGTTGTAAGCTAAAGTTTGCTAAACTAGTAAATATTTGTTAAATCGAATTTAAAATGTGTTGCTCTTTTTCGGTAATAATTAAAAACTGGCATAAAATGAGGTATTCAACTTTGGAAAAATACCATAACTTATTCCTTATTTGAATTACAGTTGGTTGCAAACTAAAGTTTACTTAATTAGTAAGTATTTGTTAAATCAAATTTAAACAATGTTCCTCTTTTTCCGTAATAATTGAAGACCGGCGTAAAATTGGGTATTCAACTTTGGAAAAATACCATAGCTTGTTCCTTATTTGAATTACAATTAGTTGCAAACTAAAGTTTTCTTAATTTGTAAATATTTTTTAAATTATACTTAATATTTGCTCGTTTTGCTCGGAGGAGTGCTCACTGTAAGCGGAAAGTACAATACAGTAAACTTTGCATATCCAATGATTTAATACATAAATACTCTTTATATCCGGGATTCATTGTATCCGAGCTCGTGTTAAGCAAGTTGGGCTGTATTTTTTTGTACCGCACATTTTATTTATTGTTCGTAATAATAATTAAAACCGACGCAAATTGAAGTAACCAACTCACAAAAATTCCAAAATCTTGCACCGTATTTGAATTATAAGTCCTTGCTAACTAAAGTAAACTAAGTAAAGTGCTTAGTTATTAGTTATTATATTATATAATTTATATTAAAAATTTCCTCCTTGTTTCTGAAGGAGTGCTCGCTGTAAGCGGGAAACGCAATACAATAAACAATGCAAATCCAATCATTTAACATGTAAACGACATTATACCCGGGATCTTATTTTTTCAAGTTCGTTTTAATTGAGTTGGGCTGTATTTTATTACATAACATATTTTATTTATTATTTGTAATGAAAATTAAAGACCGGCACAAAATCAAGTATTCCAAAATATCAAAATTTCTTGAAACTTCTCCCTTATTTGTGTTATAATCCGTTGCTAATTAAAATTTCGTTTTTTTCCGATGGGGTGCTCACTGTACGCGGGAAATACAATATAGTAAACAATGCAAATCCAGACATCTAAAATACAAACATTTGTTATATCCGGAAACTTGTTGTACACCAGCTCATCTTAAGTGAGTTGGGCTATATGTTATTATATAAAACATTTTATATATTGTTTGTACTAATAATTTAAGATCGACGTAAAAGGAGGTATCCAAACAACAAAATATGCAAACATTTGCACACTATTTGAATTATAATTACATACTAACTAGTTTTCTTCGATCCTAAATATTTTGTAAATCCTATTCAATATGTGTTCGTTGTTCCCGTGGGACTGCTTGCTGTAAACGGGAAACGCAATACAGGAAACAATGCAAATCCAATAATGTAACATGTAAACGCACGTTATATCCGGAATTTTCTTGAATCCGTGTTTGTTTTAAGTGAGTTGGACTGTATTTTATTCCGTAGCATATTTTATTTATTATGTGTAATAAAAATTAAAGACCGGCACAAAATGAGCTATTCAAAAATATCAACATTTCCAGAAACTTGTCCCTTATTTGTATTATAATTCGTTGCTAATTAAAGTTTGCTTAGACCGTAAATATTTTCTAAATCATATTTAATATTTTTTCGTTGTTTTCGGGGGACTACTCGCTGTAAGCGGGAAACTCAATACAGGAAACAATGCAAATCCAATAATATAACATGTAAACGCACGTTATATCCGGAATTTTCTTGAATCCGTGTTTGTTTTAAGTGAGTTGGACTGTATTTTATTCCATAACATATTTTATTTATTATGTGTAATAAAAATTAAAGACCGGCACAATATGAGCTATTCAAAAATATCAAAATTTCTAGAAACTTGTCCCTTATTTGTGTTATAATTCGTTGCTAATTAAAGTTTGCTTAGATCGTAAATATTTTCTGAATCATATTTAATATTTTTTCGTTGTTTTCGGGGGACTACTCGCTGTAAGCGGGAAATTCAATACAGGAAACAATGCAAATCCAATAAGGTAACATGTAAACGCACGTTATATACGGGATTTTCTTGTATCCGTGTTTGTTTTAAGTGAGTTGGGCTATATTTTATTACATAACATATTTTATTTATTATTTGTAATAAAGATTCAAAACCGGCACAAAATGAGTTATTCAAAACGATCCAAATTTCTAGAAACTTGTCCCTTATTTGTATTATAATTCGTTGCTAATTAGAGTTTAAAGGTTTAATGCTTTAATGGTAGATAATTTTTAAATCATATTTAAAATTTGGTCGTCCTTTTCCGATGAAGATGCAAATCCAATAATTTATCAAGTACATGCTCGTTATATCCGGGATCTTCTTGTATCCAAGTTCGTTTTAAGTGAGTTGGGCTGTATTTTCGTACATAACATATTTTATTTATTGTTTGGAATAATAATTACAATATAATCAAACACACTTACACCTCGTTAATTTAATTGTTATTCAAGGTACGATAGACATCCGTTAGCAACGATAAATACTGGATGAACTTTAATTTCATTATTCATAACAATGTCATATCGCGTAACGAACATACCTGGATATTTCACGTTTTTATCGTATTTCGTAAGTGTTACAACAGCCGTAATGACGTTAGTAACAGCGGCAACATGTGCTGAACTTTGAATTGTCATTAACTCATTATTTTGTTGTTTGTTGGAAATATTAGACTTCCATATCTTGTGAGATTTATAAGCTTATTCATCCCTGCAAATTTCGTACGTACTTTATCGTTCATTTCACAATTCGTTCGCAGTAAGTAGCGCATGATCGAGCATGTGCCGCGAAAATTATCAAATCGAACGCTGTTACTTAGTCAAAATAACGAATTGCCCGATATTTGTACTAAAAATTGCGACAGTCGTAACTAACAAATAAATACAACCAGATGTAAATATTGCCTAAGATAAAATGCTTACGCCGGATCTGGGTCTATTTATTTTGTTATTAGAATCTTCTAAACAAATTAATTATTCTGCGCTGTTTTATGTAGGTACATATTATTATATCTTTTTAAACAAATTCATTGTTTTACGTTGTTTAATGTACATATTATTCTTTCTTTAACGTATTTGCACGTGTATGCAATTTTAACAGGAAAATAATGTTTAACAATGAATTGTTTACGTTGCCTTCAATGTTAGATTTCAGAATTACAAAATGTCATTTCCTATTTAACAAATACACCTTCCATGGGTGAGCAAATTGTGCTCATAAATTCTCCGCTATTGGAAGTTTTTGGATAGAAGACCATAGTCAAGTTTGAAATCAATTGTGCTGTTCTTCGAAATAGGTACGTATAAAACTGAAATACAGGGTGTATTAAAACGTGCGGATAATATTTACACCACGCTATTCTACGTTGGAAAACAAGCAAAAAACTCTAATACCATTTTAGTATTAACTCTTTGGTTAAGCAGTTATTAATGCCCAAACTTTGAAATTTTTTTGGACTTTGGTTGAGAAATAGATTTAAATAGTATCAACAACACATCGTTCAACAATTATAATAAGTAATCAAAGTATAATATTTCAGTAATTAGTTTCTTCTTCTTATGTCGCCGTCTCCTGTCGAACGTTGGCGATCCAAATGATTGTGGTTTTAGAAACTGCAGCTCGGAAGATTTCTGCGGATGAACACCCGAACCATCTTCCCAGATCTTTTAACCAAGAGTTTTGGCGTCTTCCTACTGAACGTCGTCCCTGTATTTTGCCCTCTATGATCAGTCTCAGTAACTCGTATCATTCGCCCCTCATCACATGCCCTATGTATTTTGTTTTTTTTTTCTTTGCTGGTGTTTATTAGTTCTCTCTGTTTATTCATTCGTATTATAATTTCGTCATTGGTTACTCTTTGCATCCATGAAACACGTAGCATTCATCTGCATAAGTACATTTCGAAAGCATTTAATCTTTTCTCAATGGTTGGATCTGCGTCCAGCTTTCGCATCCATATAACAAAATGGGGAAGATATAGCATCTAATCATACGAGTTCTAAGTTCCAAGCTCAGGTCTGATCTAGTGAAAAGAGTTTTCATGTTCATGAACGTTGTCCTAGCTTGTTCTATCCTTGATGTTATTTCTTTTTTGGATCCACTCTGACTATTGATGTTGGTAGCTAAGTATTTAAAGGAGTCTACTTGTTCAACAGTTTCTCCTTTAATGTAGGTATAAATTTGCTTCTACGTGTGTTTTCGAAAATACAATTACTTTAGTCTTGGATATGTTAAGTTGTAAGCCAAATGTTTCACTATGTTGAACGATCTTATCCATCATGTGTTGTAATTCTAGGAGGTTGTTTGCCATTATTACGGTGTCGTCGGCGTATCTGATGTTATTAATTGTAGTGCCGTTTATCT
>JABXWE010023723.1:0-23011 GCA_014611495.1 Limonius californicus | reverse complement strand
CACTGTGGTTCCAAATTATGAACGTATCGTCAACATATCTGAGCCATATCTTGGGCTTGAGCATCGCACAACACTCCTGGGACAAGCAACACCGTATGAAATGGTCTGAAGCCAAGATCATACACAAAGAAGAGCACTGGTTGAAAAGAAAGTTCAAGGAAGCAGCATTCATCAACAGCAACAAGAAAGTCTTCAGCCAGCCAGGTGTAGAAATCGGCAACGTGTGGAAACCGCTTATTGGACGCCTCAGTAAACTCAATTGCATTAGTGTTTTTGTTCCGCATGGTTTAACTTCGCACGCTTGATCGCTTCACTACTCATGTCTTTAGTATATAAGCTCTAGTAGTCTCTAAGTTTGTTAGTATTCACCTGATGACGACTGTAGATACCTAACAGTCGAAACGTTGTGTAATTACTGTGTTTTTAAAAAATAAAGACAATGGAAGTCCAAACTACTGATTTTATTTCAACCACATCATTGTCTACCACATTCAAACGAATATGCGGACTGTTCCATTTCACAAAATTGAGAAAATGCTGTTTGAAATAACTTAAATTTGCGCCGGTGTAAAAAACATCATGTATAATAAAACTAATATTTGGTAGTTATGTAGTTTTAATACATCACTTGGCTACAAAGCTGCGAAATATTTATTCTTAATTAATCGTAAAATTCACGCACTGAATTAATTTGTTAAACCTCGTGCGGAATAAAATTTTCACATTTTTAGATAAACTCGACAACGGCTCATCCAAAATAATTGGATAGATAATTTTGCGCTGCATTCAAAAATGTAAAAATATAGAGGGTGTTCTATTTAAAAAATAATACCTCGAAGATGCTCCGCTGTAGCACTAGGTACACAGAAAAAAAAAAGAAAAAACTCCCAATCATTTTAATAATATCAATATTGGACACTAAAGGGCAACCCTGTATACATTATCTTATAGTAGGAATACACACAAGATAAAGGTACCTTTATGTACAAATATATAAATAAATAAATGTATAAATATAGCTATGAATGAATAAATATGAGTAAATTTAAAATATATAAGATAAATAAAAAAAGAGGCAGGAACGAAAATTTAGTATAAATTACGAACTGGATTCTAAATCAAATTTATCAATTGCATGTGGAGCTGTATATAAATCGTCAATTAGATCTAACCCAGCTCTGTGTATAACTATCTAATTACTCCTGGCTGTGCAAGCCTGTATAACATGCACATAATGAAATTGCAGTATAGTTCATATCTCTTATCTTTGCTTTGATTTTTACAGTAAGATACATTTTATAAAATAATTTCTACGTATTCGCTCTAAAGCAACGCGTTGGAAAATGTTTTTGTTTGCCTTTTAGCACGAAGTTTTATTGAGAATTTTGGAAACTTCGTCTTAATGGACATATCTGTATTTAATGATAACCTAGTCCTAAACCAATACAGATCATAGCCTCAACTGAAAATGATCGAAGTGTTAATTTTATACAGGCCATACGCAATATTAACCAATTTAAATAAAATCGCACTGGAGCAAAACAACTTTTAGTGTAAATTTCCATGAGCAAACAGGCAGTACTTCGGAATTAAAAGTCAATTGTGATTTGGAATTTAGGCAACGGAAACTTACGAACAACTTTATATGAAGTAATTGGATAATTTTTTCGAATTCCGATGTTAAAGCGGTTTGTTATACCATGTTTATTTAAATACAGCATGATACAGGATTACGCAATTGGGGTTTAACAACAACTTATGCATCCAGGACCGGCGCTATGCGGTAAGCGAGCTAAGCGTGCCAGAAGGGCGCCAACATTTGAGGAACGCCAAAATACGAGGTGTGCTCAATTAAAACCCATCTTTGCTTTATAAAACAATTATTCAACAATTTAATTACAAATAATTACCGTCATAGTTAAGGCACCTATCCCATTGTTTTACTAACCGACGTATACCCTGCTCATAGAATTTTTGTACCTGCTGTTTGAAAAAGTCTTCCACGGCTATCTCTACTTCTAAGTCAGACTCAAAATGCCGACATTTTAACGACTTTTTCAGCGGTCCAAT
The DNA here is from genome assembly GCA_014611495.1 of Limonius californicus. Classification (NCBI taxonomy): domain Eukaryota; kingdom Metazoa; phylum Arthropoda; class Insecta; order Coleoptera; family Elateridae; genus Limonius; species Limonius californicus. Next base: position 20,941 of record JABXWE010023723.1, on the reverse strand, counting down.
AATATGGAAATCGCGAGGCAATAGATCCGGGCTATAGGGGAATGCTCTAAAATCCTCCATTTCTTTCGTTGAAGATTTTTTTTACCACATTAGCAACATGAGGCCTAGCATTGTCGTGCATCAAAATAACCCTACGCGTAAGTTTTCCTGGATGTTTCCGTTTTATTGCTTGATAAAAGTTATTCAAAGTTTCATTGTACAGATTTGTATTAACATTTATTCCAGCTTACTTAAACTCCATCAAAAAGGGCCTTTCATGGTCGAAAAAAAATGTTATCATCACCTTGCCTGCAGAAGGTTGTGTTTTAAACTTCTTCGGTGGTGGTGAACTTGAATGTTTCCACTGCATCGACGATAACTTACTGAATGGCTCGTAGTAATGGCACCAAGTTTCGTCACCAGCAATTATTGACAGAAGAAAGTCATCACCATTTTGCCTATAGTCTGTGAGGTGCTGCAGAGGTAAGCCCGTTCGCAAGCATTTTTGTTCATTAGACAAGAGACGAGGAATCTATTGAGAACAAACTTTGCTATAACCCAGATTACGAACAATACTATGGACAGATTCTACACTCGCACCAACAATTCCTGACATTTCTCTAATTGAAATTCGACGATTTCCTCTAATTAGGCTTGCTACATATGCCGTATTGTTTTCTGTTAATGCAGTACACCGTGCACCTGGTCACGGCTCATCCATAGTCCCCTCTTTTCCATTCTTAAATTTTCGGCATCATTCCTTCACAGTTGGGTACGCAATACATGCATTGCCATACACCCTCAGCTCATAAAAATTGTAGAATCGCACGCTGATCAAACTTGGACGGATTTTCAACAACAAACCCCATTTCAAAATCGAAGTTTTAAAAGTCAGAATCAAATTCAAACGCCAGAAACTTATTAATGTGTTGCTTACAAACACTACTAACATTAACAATCGTCATTTGAATTATTGCATTTGTTCTCTCGAGTCAGCTCCATGTCAGATGATGATAATGATGATGAAGGCTAAGTTGATCAAAGATGGGTTTCCGTTGAACAAGCTTTGTATAAGAAGATTAATATAAAAATAAACAATTTATAATACAAAAGTTTTTTAAACTTCAAGGATTTCAAGGCACACTTTCCAAAAATATGTGTAATATTTAAAATGTTATTGTGTTGGAATTTGCACTGATGACGCTCGAGTTACGTCTAGAAGGTTAAAAAGTTTACAAGTCCTGGTGTGGAAAAAATCCGCACAATATATTTGGATACATTACATGATTCATAGAAAAGCTCTCGCTGCAAAGGAGATGAATTATGGGCTAAACATTGTGTTAACAACAGTTATAACCGTGGTGAATTATATAAAAATGAATTCCTTAAAATCAAGACTGTTTTCTAAACTCTGAAAAGACTTGGTTTGAGCTGAATGTTCATTCATCGTTTCTATTATATTGCGAACAATAAGGTTATCACGGGGAAAATGTTTATCTAATTTTGAGACGGAATAACAACCTTCTTGGAAGAGGAAAATCGTGAAGAAGCAGGGAAGTTTAGAGACCACATATTTGTTAGGAGAACAGGGCAAGGTTTACAGATAGATGAAGTAATCATAAATCACATAGAAAGCTTACTACTTGGGAACTATTTTTACACACAGGAAGTAGCGACGTAGAAACTAAAAGAAAAGCAAACTAAACCAAGGCTGTAATCCGACAACTCCTTCCGATGATACGAAGTAGAGGCTAAAAAATCACTAAAAGACGAATATACAAGACCATGGCAGAAACGGTGTGGGAAATTGCTAAAACAAAACAAAATAAAATCAAAACAACAGATATGGATTACTAAAGACGCAGTTGCAGTCTTTCTAATCTGGACAGGATGCCAAACAAATGGGTCTAGAAGAAAACATTATGGATGCAATAAAAAGAAAGCGCCTACAGGTATAGACACTTTCAACGCATACAAGATGAACGGTGGCCCGAAAAGAGAATGGGGGTGGTTACCACCACGTAGAAGAAAAAGAGAAAAACCTCGATTAGCATGGAAAACATGTGTACGGGAAACAATGACAGCAAGAGATCTCAGTGATGGAGACCGAACCGACAAGAAGACGTGGCTAAAAGGTAGCGAAAAACATCAGCAGCTGTAACAAACGCGCATATACATATGTAGTATTTATGTTATTTGTGTATATATGTGTATATATATTTGTACTCGTATTAAACCGGCACCTACTATAAAAAAATACAAATTTAAAGATAAGTACAAAGTTATTACTTTTTGTAAAATACTAGAGTTATGGAACAAAAACGCAAAGCAACAAAAATTTGAAATGTTTGCAAATGTGGATGATGATGTGAATCAGATCAAGCGGCCAAATCAAAAGACAATTGGGATCTATTGGTGATGGATTTTCCCCATTAAAGCTTTCTGTGCACTTTTGCCATTTCCTTAAAAACAAAATACAGGTTTCCGTTAAATATGGTCAAATAACGAGTGTCAAGTTCCAATATACGAGGGATGTTCAAATTTGACCAGCTGTATATTTTTTTCTGAACGTAATTGAAGAGATGATTGATTGATAGAGATACTGCAAAGCGGTTTTATATTAATCGAAGTAAGCATGTTATCCAACGCCATAAACAATTGCAACTTGATTGTATCAATACTGTCAGTTGTATTAATAATGTCGTATAACGTGTCATATTCTGTTGTACAACGTGTAACTATAAATTTCTTTTCAATGAAGGTGTAAAAGCGACTGATATTCATCAGAGACTTCAAAAACAGTTTGAAGAAGACTGTTTATCACTCAGAATAATCTTTGAGTGGTGTAAATCTTTCCAGGATGGTCGTGAACGCGGGTCTAACTTGCCGCATGCTGCCCATCTAGCGTCTGCTGTGAATCTTGGTAACATCCAAAAAGTTGACCAGCTGATCCGGAGCAATAGGCGAATACCTGTGAAGGAAATGGCTGGGATTGTAAACATTAGTGTTGGTAGTGTTCAAACTATTGTCCACGACAAGCTTAAATTTAGTAAAGTTAGCGCGAGGCGAGTTCGAAAACAACTTTCCGAGGAACAACATCAGAAACGACTTCAGGTTTGCAGAAAACTACGACTTCGCTATGAAGGCGATGACTTTTTGTCACGTATCATAACAACTGATGAGATCTGGGCACACCATTATATCCCAGAAAGCAAGAATGTTAGCGTGGAATGGCGTCACTCAAGCTCACCTCTGCCCAAAAAATTCAAAACACAACCATCGGCTAGCAAAGCTATGGCAACTGTATTCTGGGACGCTATTGGACCAATTAACGTTGATTTTCTCGAAGAATGAAAACGATTAATTCTGTTTATTACAGTGAGCTTCTTGGAAAGATTAATCTGGCCATACGAACAAAAAGACGCGGTCTCTTAAGCAAGGGCGTTATTCTACTGCACGGTAACGCTCGCCCACATACAGTCCATCTAACGAACAATACATTGGCTAAGTTGGGCTGGGAAGTACTGCGTCACCCCCCATATAGTCTGGACTTGGCCCCAAGTGACTATCACCTCTTTGGGTCACTCAAAAAGTTCTTGGGAGGCAAGTGATTTGCCTCTAAGGATGAAGTGAAGGATGTGGTGCAAAATTGGCTACGTCGTCAACCAAAAGAATTTTTTTCGACGGGAATACGGACGCTACCGGAGCGATGCGACAAGTGTATTTTAAAGGGGGGTGGTTACTTAGAAAAATGATGTATATACAATATTAATTTACTTATAGTTTGTATCCACCAGAAAAAATAAAATGCAGGTCAAATTTGAATCACCCTGGTATATCACCATCATATCAAAAACTTTGCTCTGCAAAGCAGGTCCAGGGAAGCCATTAACTTTTAGATTCACTATTATTGTTTAATTGTAATTAACAGGGGACTTTATTCTATGAAGCTTTCACAGGCCTTAGAGGCCCATCGCTTTTGGTGTGAGACAAAGCTAAGTTCGTTTGTGCAATGCACAACAGGGCCCGAGTCTGCGGGTTACCGTGTTGGTGTGTAACCATGCTTAACCTGCTGTTGTGTGTGCATGTTTTTTGTTTATGGTCTTGTTCCTTATTGCAACTTTTAAATGACTTTATAAATGTTCAATAATATTTCAATAACATTGAATTGAATTGGACTTTGTGGTGGAGTTTCAATAACATTCGGACAGTTATAAAGTAACCAGGTTTTGCCATTGTAGGCCTTATGTGTGGAGTGATTGTCACGGTAGAATTAAACGTTCGTTCTATTTCTAATATTTGAGTCGTTTGATTCAAATTTTGATTTGGAATGTCTAGGTTTTACTGGTGCCCTGATATTATGCGGTTTGGCGTTTAAACGGTTCGGCGCAGGGACGACTTGGCGCAGGGAGTGTTTGGCGCAGGGAAGGTTTGGTACAGACTCGGTTGGCCGCAGGGACTGTTGGGCGCTTAATTCTATAAAAAAAAAGTTGTGTTATTAATCAAACTGCTGAATTATCCAATTTTATTATTCAAACCAATTGATAAAACAACGTCAGTGAAGTTTATGTCCCCAAAAAGAAAAATCTTTCCCATGGCATTTCTCAACAAATTGTAGACTTTTAATTTTATTCGCCTTGATTGTTGATTTGAAAGAGCGAGATCTAGGACCCGGTTTTCCAAACATCTCTAAGCACTGCAGCCTCATTAGCTTATTGTACACCCTAAACTAAGAATTTTGTCTGTCTGGAGTAATTCCAACTCCAGTAGTGATTTTTAACGTGTCACGGGACCTATGGCTTTATTTCTTACCCGACAAAAGATTTTTCCCCGCTAGCAAAATCCGACCTCGGCCAGGTTCGACCCCGCGTCCCTTGGGTCCAAAGGCAAATGCGCTAACCACTAGACCACCGAGGTCGGCTTTATTCGCCTTGCTAATCCAAAATTTCTTTGGTGCTACTCTGCTATTGAAGTTGTGCTTTTTTGATATATTTCTTATAGTTTGGGGGCTTGCAGTTTTTTCCACGTCGTTTGCTAATTTTGGAGCTAAAAGTTTTGGATCTTCTTGTACCTTTCGTAGAATCCATCGTTCACCGTAAACATTAAATTATTTTGGGACTTTCTCTTTATTTAACACTCTGCGCTGGTGTCTATAGCAGTCTACAATACTTGGCACTATTCTATGGCTTCTATTAACGATTTTACTAATTTGCCGTCTCCCTCCGTGTCGAAGGTTGGCAAAATCATCGCTATTTTGATTTTAGAGGCTGTTGCTCTCAACAGTTCGCTAGAGGTACCATTCTCTGAGGTTTCGCAACCATGATATTCTTCTTCTTCCCACATTCCTTCTTCCTTGAATCTTGCCGTGCATTATTAACTGTAGTCTGGTGTATTTTTTTCCTCTTGTAATGTGTCTAAGATATTCCAGTTTTCGTTTCTTGATGGTGTCTACTAGTTGTTTGTCTTTTTGCATTCGTCTTCGATCTCCTATGTTACACATCCCATACATGAAATTTTAAGATTTCTTCTGTACACCCACATTTCAAATGCTTCCATTTTTCTGAGACTTGTTACGTTTAGGGTCCAAGCTTCTACTCCTTATAGGAGGATGGTAAAGACATAACATTTTACTAATCGAGTCTTTAACTTTATGCCCAAGTCTTCGTTGCAGAACACTCGTTTCATTTAACAAATTTGCTCGAGTTTTTTCTATTCTTATTTTGATTTCGTGGGTATAGTCGTTTGTCTCGTTTATCATCGTACTAAGATATGTGTATCTATTGCCTGGTTCGAGGTTCTTTCTATTAATACTAATGCTTTCGTTTCCTCTGTGAGTTTTCGATATTATCATAAATTTGGTATTTCCGGTATTAAGTGTTAGTCCATATTCTTCACTACATGCGGTTATTCGGTCCATTAGCCTTTGTAAGTCCTCAATATCTGCTGCCAAGATATCATCGGCACATCTGATGTTATTAATTGGTATTCTATTGACTTTTATTCCGCTCATTTCTCCTTCGCGAGATTTCTTAAGAATTTCTTCTAGTAGGCATTAAAGAGAGTTGGCGACAACATACATCCCTGTCTTACTCCTCTTATTTCTATTTCTTCTGATGTTTGGTTGTCGATGCGTGTCGTAGCTTTATGATTATAATACAATTTTGATATTATCTGAAGATGTTTATAGTCTAAGTGTTTCTGTTTGAGGACATTTATTGACAGACTTTATCGAACAACTTACTATAGTCGATAAAGCATGCATACACATCCTGGTTCACATCTAAGCATCTCTGAATCGATCAGTACATCAAATGTAAAGAGGGCTTCTCGAGTTCCCAGTCATTTACGAAATTCATACTGAGTGTCGCTTATGCTCATATCTAGCTTCCAATATATTCGGTTGTGGATAACTTTACGGAATAATTTTACAGTATGGGACATTAAATTAATGGTATGATGGTCACTACATTCCGTTGCGTTTATTTTCTTGGGTAAGTAGATAAAAGTCGACACCAACCATTCTTTAGGGATATTGCCCGATGTACATATTTGATTGAATAGATTAACCAATATATCCATATGTTCCATATCATTGATTTGTAAAATGTCACTTGAGTGTTCGCCAGGTCCAGGACTTTTTCCATCGTTAGTGTTTTTAAATGCTTGTATTACTTCTTCTTTGGTAATGTCTGAACCAATTTCATCTTGATTCGTAGGTATTTCTTCTGGACCAATTCTGTCATCTGCAAATAAATCTACGATATATTCTCTCCATCATCAAATTCTGCCTTCTGTATTTGTTAAGATCTTACCAATTTTATCTAGAAGAGCACTGTCTGATTTTTCCTTTGTAAGCCTGCAAATTCTTTTACTTTTTTGTGTAGATTGAATAAATCGTATTTCTTCTCAAGTTCCTATATTTCTTGACAGTTGACTTGGTAATATTCTTTTTGTGAATGATGGATAATCAATTTTCGTTCTGCAATGCTTATTTGTCCGCGTTGGCGACCCAAGCTTAGTTTCATATTAATAATTAATAACCGTCATAATAAACGTTTCAAGCATCACATATAAAAATTTAGCACGAGTAGTAAGTACAAATTTATGAATTAAACTGAAGTAAATCTATAAATGTACGAGTTTCATTTTGGCGATAAAGATAAACTTATTTCCAAATGTTCTTGCAGACAATTTTTAGTGTAAATCTTTTACATAAAAATGATTTATTTGGGTATTTTATAGGTGTTTTTCCTACCTAGGAATACATTTGGCAATTATGTCTGTACTTAAATACTTGAATATTATTATTTATTAGTTGTACGAGTTTCATTTTGACTGACTGTATCTCTCAGTACGAAAAAATGAATTATACCATTAGTCATATTACAATTTACTTTCGGCTTAGACCGCGTCGTCATTTGGGACTACACCCAGCTTTATTAGGTAAGGCCCGACCTGTAGCTTGTCTGCTTTCACAAGCATTTGCTCTAGAAGTTTGAACAATATTTGTTCGTAGGCCCTGCCTGCCTAAACAGGGCCGTGTGCCTAGATTGTTTAAACCTTGGGGCGGACAAGGATTTGATCTTAATGTATTTTGTTTGCCAGGACAATAATACTTTATCGGCTTCTGCCTGTTAGCTGTTCGTGAACCCATACAAACTAACGTTTCGCAAAACATTGCAGCTTGCATCTTCAGAGTGAAAGAACATGATTGTACCTGATAATGCTGGGTGTGTCCCAAATGACGACGCGGTCTAAGCCGAAAGTAAATTGACAGTTCGAGAAACCGCGAAAGCCGCAAAGCCTATATACCATTACTGTTAACAGGCAGCAATGAACGCTTGTTTCATTACACTAGCTACACTTTTCGCAAAACTGACCAAGTAACCAACCAACCACCGAATGAAAAATCACGGCTTTGTACTAATAAAAAAGAGGATGCACCCCAAAAATACGAATGAAGCTCCATTAAAAACTGCATAAAACTAAAAAAGGAAATACGGTTTCAGCGAGACCTTCAGATATTGCAAGGCAATTGAATTCCTATGCCAGTTTTTCAATCTAGCGAAATATTATGCAAGAGTATGTTTTTAAGTTTATCTGTAAAAGGTAACTGCAGTGGGTAAACAATGCCAAGGTTAAAATGCAACAATGTCACACGAAGCATTTTAATGCTTTATTTATCTCGTTTGCATTTTTACATGCTACGTTTTAGATTTGCATACATCAGATCACTATTCCGATCATAGTATATTGGAAAATTAAATCGATACGCTATTTTATCAATAAATGGAATATTAACGGAATTTACTGTTCTAAAAATAAGAGAATTCTACAACATTGCGAACACTAAGTTTGCAATTTAATTAGATGTTAACTTTTTCATATTTTACATGTTGGCTCATCCTTATCGCGTTTTCTATTTTTAGTGGAGAACGTGATCGTATTTAGAAGTCTAATTCACAAACATATTAATTCCAAATTCGACCCTGGGTTATCGTTAAAGCTCTGTGCGATATCGGTATTATAAGAAATGTTTTTCATAAACTGCAATAACTTACATAAATTAAATCTGCGTTTTCATACAAGCAACATGCAGCAATCTGTTGGTTACATAATAATTATAAAATAATAAACAATTGAAAAAAATAATCGGTTACAAATTCAAAATAACTTGTTGGTAGAGTTCACGAATCTCCATTACGTTTATGTACACATTTTTGTGTGACATTTCAGCAGGTTCTTTAGTTTATTTTCACGGAAGTATATCAAAAAACCGCATAGTAGTTTCAAATATAAATTGTACATGTAATGCCACTCTAAAAAAAAACGATGTCGCAGTAACACTAAAAAAATTGAATGTCTACCACATGTTTTAAGTATTCTTAAGAAACACTACCATCGGTAATGTCACTATAACAACGTTAGGTAAACAAGCGTTTTGTTGAAGAAATTTCAAACAATTTGTAGTGGTAGTTTAGAATTCCAATTTTTAAAGCTTTTTGTTGTGGTACTTAAAAGTTAGGAAATTATAATACCTCTCTATAATGTTAGTACATAACATAACATAACCTCAATATTACAATTTACTTTCGGCTTAGACCGCGTCGTCATTTGGGAACTACATCCAGCATTATCAGGTAAGGCCGACCTGTAGCTTGTCTGCCTTTACAAGCATTTGCTCTAGAAGTTTTAGCAATATTTGTCCGTAGGCCCTGTCTGCATAAACAGGGCCGTGTGCTTAGATTATTTCAACCTTGTGGCGGACAAGGATTTGATCTTAATGTATTTTGTTTGCCAGGAAAATAATACTTAATAGACTTAAGCCTGTTAGCTGTTTGTGAACCCATACAAACTAACGTTTTGCAAGACATTGCAGCTTGCATCTTCAGAGTGAATAGAACACTGAGCAGTGTTCGACAGTGTTCTATTCACTAAAAATCCACAACATACTAAGCAATCCAAATAAACGACTACAAACAGCACAAACGCAAAAAGTAAGGTTAGATTGAATCATCTGATAGGTGGTACGTTCACAACGAACTTTACTTGCAAACTAGACTGCTGCTCATAGAGCAGTATTATTTTACTTACTTCGGAACAAACAAAATGTTTGTTAGAATTGCTCTTTGTAGAGATTGCTGCTGTATGTTGTATGTAAGATACAATATACATATATTTTCCGAAACATGGAAATTGTAGAAAACGATTCCTATGCGAAAAATGATAATACTTTATTATTTTCACAGAATATGCATTTTTACAAATTGTTGGTAATCTAAATTTAAACTATTTGCAGGGCTTAAAAATAACTGTGATTATCTACGTAAGGTCAGAAAATTACAAATTCCTGTTAACAAACAACTCCAGTTAATTTATTTTATATTTAAATATTAAGAGGCTACTAAAGTGACTCAAAATAGACTCAAACTAGCATTTTCTATTGTCATCGTAGCTACGTTAATAGCTAGTAGACAATATATCCAAGATTAAAATAGCTGTGGAAAAATAATAAGAATTATATAAAATTTCCAAAAGTAGTGTATAAATACGGTAAAATCAATCCACTTTCATGACGGATGTGGGCTTAATTTAGTGAAATTTTTTTACCTTATTACGAACTACCATCTTTTGTCTGATTTCCTTACAAAAGAGCAATTATTACCAATTTGCTTTATTGTATGTTATAGGAATTGTCTTTTACATTAGCTGCTGTTCGCTTTCCAGCATATAGGTAGATGCCCCGAAGTCCCGGGGCGAACTGGGAAATATACAATGATTTGTCGATTTAAAACGTTACATTTAAGTGTTGGTTGCCAAGTTGCTTTAGCATCATTTTAAGGAAAACTGCATTAAAAGAACAAACATTTCAGTTGCGGTATTTTTGATGGATTATTAAGTCAAAACATTCAATAAAAGTCTAATAAATTTCGGGTAGATGTAAATACTTAGCGAAACGTAGTATCATTGTTCTACATAAATAATTGAACTACTTCAAATTTCTATAATATTTCAATCAGAGTTAAAGTAGGACTAAACTTTTAGTAGCGAATGTTTAAATCCCTACTCAAATGCGATTACCAGTCAGCAGGTCAGCCGCATTTAACTTTCTTAGCAATGGCAGTAAAATTCGGCGATGCAACTTTTCATTAAAACTGGGGATAATTATAATAAATAGTATAAAATATTATAATAAAAGTATAGAGGTAAGATTAAATTAAAATTACCGGATGACCGACCATCTATTCCCTGAATATTGTTAAATTTCTTAACATTCTAGTGATTGCTGTTGTCCACTAACGATGTAGGTAATCATGTTAAATTGGTTTTGCAATATGAATCATTTGTTTTCGAAAGTATGCTAATTTAGTTATTGTTCTGGATATATTCAGTCGTAATTTTGACCAGTCGCAGTTACATCATGGCTTTCTGGAGATCTTTCGAAGGCGACGATAATAATCAAATTATGGAAATTGCCAGCAGTGATAGATGTTGTAAAAAGTAGTAGTGAAAGTGAAATATAAATATAAAGTGCAGTACGCCAGCATCTTCCCGTTGAAGCGCAGCAAATAATTTATAATTTATAAAAATTATATTATTATAATTATAATTAATATTATATATAACTATTTATAAAAAATTAAATCCGAACTGGGGCAGCCAGTATGGCATTATGATACGTGTTGAATTAACACAAGTCCGGTACATTACAGTGAGAAAAATTATAAATAAAGGGCGTGTTACACAGCCCAAGAAAAAAAACTATTCGGAATTTTTCTAGGATTGATGTAGAGAGCAAGGAAACCGCAAGAGATACTATTTATAATTTTTATAAACAGAAATTAGTTCCCACCGTAAGCGAGACATTTCAAGAAATTACATCACATCAAATGTACTTTCCTCACAAAAGTCCAGAAACATTACGATATTTGATAACAGATATGGGATTTAAATATAAAGTTATAAATAAACGGCAATACATAATGGCAAGCAATTGCATTGTATGGTTACGGGACAAATACCTTAAGATGATAACTTTACACCGTAGGCAAAATCGATCAATAATTTGGTTAGATGAAACATGGTATGATACTCATGACGTCATCAAACAAGGTTGGACTGATAATTCAACGAAAACCGTCATAGATGTTCCACCTTCTAGAGGAGGGCGTATTATAATTACCCATGCTGTAGTGAAAATGGTTACATTAACAACTGTTTGAAATTATCAGCAAAAAACATTAGCAGTTCCAACGCAGATTACCACCAAGATATGAACGCCGAAATGTTTGAAGATTGATTTTGCACATTTTTACTTCCCAACATTCTGGCAAACAGCATCGTACCATTCCAGGCAAATTAAAAAGATACTCAACCAAAGCACAAAAAAAGCACATATTATACTATTTTTAAGTGAAAATAATGGGTCTATTCCTGACAATGTGAAAACGAAACCAGCTTTGTTAAAACTAATAGAAAAACACAATTTAAAAAATCATATCTCGCTGATCAAACTGCCCTTGCAAACGGCCACACTGTTTTGAGATCCCCGATCCGAGCACTTTGAAATCAAACGTCAGAAAAAGAAATACTTCTCCTAGGTTAAGCGACAATGTTCTGGGTCTTATCAGAGATGCTGCTCGTGAAACTGATAAACATTTGAAAAATTGCGTGAAATACAACCTTAGGTTGAACAGAAGTACGTTCCAAAATATGAAATCAAACCTTTAATAATTAATTTAGGAACTGATTCATCTTCTGATACCTTAGAATTTAGTCACATGGAGTCTGAGTAAATTAAACAAATAAAATAACATGTAGATTTGTGTTTAATAATATTAGAAAAGCGTGTCAAATGTGTATATTATGTAATTTACAAAATAAAGTATTATTTTAAACATTTCCGGTTTATAGTATATTTATTTATCCATTCCAAATTTTCCTGAATACGTTCTTGATCGCCTACCTGCAACGACCCTAACATTTGCAGCTTATCTTTAAGTCAACAGCTTAACATTCACTATTAAAAGTTTAGTGCAACTTTACAAAAGTGTACGATGTACCCTTCCTACTGTACACTTCATTCCTGAACCCTCCCTGCTTTTAAAAATATGTAACGGCAGTTTTAAGTATTGGAAAGACCAAGCGATCTCTTTCTCTCGTTTTTAATTTACATAATTGTGTACGTATTCGTTATTAGAAAATATTAATGCTGTTAAAATAACAAGATTAATTAATATAATCAAAATAATAATTTTTATTAGCAGTAATTAGTATGGGCTGATAAATCCGTTAATTCAGTTATTTAATTAATAAAAACCAGTAAAATACGATAAATCTTCTTGATAAGATGTTTTTGGTATTGCAAAGATAACATAATTATGTTTACAAGTACGTACACTCGGTGTGCACGTTAAGATTATATACAGGGTGATTCTAAACATGTACCAAAAATTTTAACCACGTTTAGCTGAGGTTTTAACCCCAAAATCACCTAAAACTTCTTTTTAATTTGGCACCGTTACGGAGGTATGGGCCTTCAAAGTCTTTTTTACATCAATTCAATTGAAATGAAAATAACTTCTCTGTTTCTTGTCCGATTGTGATAAACTTTGTTGTTTTGGAAATTTAGTTTAATTCGAGAAAAATGTGCAATTGAGTGGATAAAATCTGACTTCGCGACTGGAAATTAAGACTGGACCGTTAGCTTTTCAAAACGACGGAGTTTTTTAAAATAGGACATGAAACAAAAAAGCTATTTACATTTCAGTGATTTAATATAAAAACTTTGAAGCCCCGTATCTCCGTAATGCTGAAAAATGTAATAAAAAAAAACTAAGTGGTTTAGGGATTAGTTAACCTCATCTATATGTGGTTAAAGTTTTTCGCACGTGTTTAAAATCACCCTGTATACATAAAATTAAATATAAGTAATTCATAAATAGCCAAAAAATATGTCTTCTTATATTTTATATTGTTTTTAATTTTCAATAAAAGTTACAACGTACAAAGTAGCATTTAACGGTTTATAATTATAAATAGAAATGCATATGCGAGTTTTAAATTGTGTTATTTTTAATTATGTAATCTTTAAGGATTATCTAGTATTGCTGCTAATCAACGTGGTTAGTTAACATTTCATCGAGGAAGTAAAAATATGCTTCTAAATATTAGAGATGGACTATATCTAATAATTTTAGCTTTACAAACCGTCGCACAATCTTGCTAACGATTAAAATTTATGTAAACATGTGGTTAAAATCGCAGTAAACAAAATTGTTAGTCGACCTTTCCTTGATTTTATCACCAAATTGTATGTAATAGCATGGGGTTGAAGACCGGAAGACCTCTACAAGCTCTCATAGAGTATTTTGATGTAGAGCAGGGAGAAAAATCTTCCTCAATTGACCTTGCTTTTATGTGTGCATGCCTTGGATGAGAATTTCTAACGTAACAAACTGAGTGCTGACGTCACTACTCACTGAATTCAAGTTCACGATCTGCCTGTGCGTCTGACTTATTCAGTCTTAATAGAAAGAATTAGCATCATCTGCATTAACTGTCCAATTTTGAAGGTTAAAGGGTGATAAACTGCAATCGTACGTCACAAAATAAAAGGGCTCTTCGCAGTAAAATCATGACGACTTTCAGGAAAGCGTTGGTACATAATTTGCAAATTAACAAGAAATGATCCTTACTGTTGTGTGCTACGAACTGGCCCGTTAAATATTTAACACCTTCGTTGCACACGTTCTTCAGTCGGGTTACTTTATTGCAGCCAAGTAATTAGGGGATAGAATTAATAAACTCAATCCATCTTGTTTGTACAATTTATTCACATAATATACATATCTTGTAACTATAATGCAGATGTAGCTTCGTTGATGATCTTAATTCAACTGCCACTACTTTTTACCTTCAGTATAAAAGAAAACTTAGCTTCCTAACAAAACTAGCAGGGTTGACAACAAGCTGCCACCCTATTGGTTAACATAATCGGCTTTTGTTTTACCGCCAGGCCAGCTACATTACATAATAGCCTTTGGTTTCGCCGCCAGGCAGAATATACGTGCCAGGATGCAAATCTTACAGCTTAACTGTAGTACATGTGTTATATCGTAATATGATACTTTAATGCTAGGAGGTCAATAAGTTAAGGGGGTTGGACCGATGCTTGGGTTAGACTAATTAAATAGGACAGTCGGCATTTCTACTACCGTGAGAAGTTTCAAGTCTTAATTATTGAATAAAATCGTTCTTACTTAAACTACCTATTTAATAACCTAAATTCCCAAAACCCAATGAGGCATATTACAACATCGCTCTTCTCTCTTGCAGTATAAAAATATACAGTGATTATTTAAGAAATTCTGCCAAGTTAGTAGAAATACAAATGTTAGATAGTAAAATCCGAATATGATAAGTTTCCAAAATGCAATTAATAGATTCTCATTGAGTAAGTGGAACGACCAGGAGGTTTCAATACAAATTGATTATTTAATGCTGTATATAGGTTCCATGGCCAATTTTTGAATTGGCCTAAGAGGAACCCTGAAGTGGAGGTGATAGGTACACAACTTCCATATAAAATGCGACAAAAGACTAATGAAATTTAGAATCTTTTTTAAATGTAGAAAACAGTTCTAATAATATATACAGTTTAGCTCTTTCGCTACAGAGGGCTCTCGCTACAATATTTAATTTTTTTTGGGATGGGACCTCAATTTGTTGCGTTATTTATATATACCATAAAACTTTACTACTCCACTCTCAGTAAGCCTTAAATTTATGACGTCTTTCTGGAACTGAAACGCAATCGCAGGAGTTGTGGAGGTTGCAAATGACTCATTATGAAACATAAGGTAATGGATAAGCTTCAAACTGACGTCGGAGTAAAAGGAGGCGATCATGCTGGTGGGAAGAAAATAGCACGATCCATTATAAACTACTCAAAAATGAATAGATATATTGTAATATAAAGCATATATGTTTGTATTTGGCGGCTAATGGTTGTTGATTATTGATAATTAGAGCAAGCGGCAATGTTTGATGTTAAGAAACAAAAAACAATCTAATCCAGTTGCAATTGTTTAACAGTATTAGTGTCAAGTCGAGTTTGTGTGTTTGACTGAATAAAATTTCCTGTTTTCTTAAGATCTTTTTTGTTCACGGTTTTTTATTTGTGTGTTACATTAGTGTTCTTAATAATAAACAACAATGCAGAGAAACCATTTAACAATAGAACAACGAAGTTTAGCCGTTGCTATGCACTAAAGAGGAGATCGCCAGGTTAACGTTGCTGGTATGTTAGAAACCACGCAGAGCGTAATTTCACGTGCCGTTTCGCACCGTAGAGAAATAGGTAAGACTGCAAGGTCTGGAACTGGATCTTTTTGCATCACAACACCTCGTGAGGATCAACTTCTGGCAATTAACGCAAGAATTCGCCCCTTTTCAACTTCTCGGCATCTACGGCAAGTGCTCCAGAATGCCATAGGAAATCGAGTCTCCGATCAAACTGTGAGAAATCGATTGTTTGAGGTAGGAATTACCGCATACCACCCCCTGATGTGTCCTGCAAAAACTGTGGCTCGACGAAGACACGGGTGGAATGACGTAGGCTTCAAGAAGCGACACCGTGGGATGATATACTGCTTTCGGACAAGTCCAGATATTGTCTCAGCAATGATGGCCGGCGTCAAAGAGTATATCGTAGTGTCGGACATCGTACCTTAGCTCAATATAACCAACCAGTCGTTGCCTTTGGTGGTGGTTTTATGGTATAGGTTGGAATTTCTTTAGGGTGGCGTACTGACCTCCATATCTTTGATGGTACACTCACGGGCCAATGTTATGCCCAAGAGATCATTATGGACCTTGTTCTGAACCGTCGCTACGCTGTTGAATGGGAATATGTTTTTCTTGACGACAACGTAAGGCCGTATTGTGCTCGGGTTGTTTTAGAGATTCTTTGAAATGAGGAAATAAACCATCTTGCTCTTCCTCCCCTATCTCCAGACCTCAACCCCATCGAGATGCATGGGACCTTTTGCAGAGACAGCTGGATCATCATAATCCAAAGCCTACTACAGCTGAGGGATGTATAGCCGGTAATGTGCAATCAACTTCCACAAGAACATATTGGTAATTGCATTGAGAGTATGCCAGCAAGGTGCAGAGTAGTTATTAGTGCCAGAGGATGTATCAAGCGGTATTAGAATTTAATAAATTTAGTTAAGTAAAAGGAGACAATAACGATTTTCATTATAATATTGTTAGTAATTTTCGTATTCATTACTAAAAAGCCGTTACATTTTGTTGTTTTGGTAGTTTTTTATTATAAATACAATTGGTGTGATCTTTAAATGTCTTACTCTGCAACATCCCTATTAAGATTTCAGTAGTTTAGTTTAATTTAAAAGGGGTAATAATATGACCAAAGATCAAAATAAAGCACTTTTGAGTACTGAACAAGAGCCTAAACTTTGGCGAGCATATGCTCGCATTTGTAGAAAAGGCAAGTAGGCCAGCCACAACACTTATAAAAATACTGCCGAGAATGGTAAAGACAGGAAAAAAACTGCGACTATTAAGCAGTGTTGTAGAGGTAATGCTGATACACGCCGGACCCGTTTGGAAGGAAGCGTATAAGGTAAAAAAAATATAAAAGTATGGCAAAAAACTGCAAAAAAAAGCATAGCGCGTAACTATGCAGAGAATACAGGAAAGTTGCGATTGAAGCGACGAGAGTACTGGATATGGTGCTGATAGACCTAGCAGAAGTAGAGAGAACAGAAAACATGGGTAAAGCGGAGGCGGAAAAAAGTTAGAGTGGTAAAACACCATAATGAAATGGCAGGAGAAATGGGCCAGAGAAGGGAAAAGTAAACAAGCCCATGAGATAATCTCATATATG
Organism: Limonius californicus; assembly: GCA_014611495.1. NCBI lineage: Eukaryota > Metazoa > Arthropoda > Insecta > Coleoptera > Elateridae > Limonius > Limonius californicus. Next base: position 3,546 of record JABXWE010023723.1, on the reverse strand, counting down.
ACAAGATGAGTAGTAATCATCCGATTGATGTCCATTACTCTTAATGGGGTGGAAGCCAGATTGGCTTATTTTGAGTTTTGTAACTGCAGTTCACTGTTATTACTTGATTCTGTGTTTAGGTTTGTTTTTGACAAGGTAATGTAATGTTTAATTTTATTTTTATGCTATGTAAGTTGATTTTTGGTTTGTTTTTCTTGATTTAGATACTTTATATGATCTGAAGATGCAGTTGTACTGCGAAAGCGCTCATCGTATGGTTTAATTTATAATATATATTTCGTGGGGATGACATGGAGTGGAAAGACCTCAGAAAAGATGGTTAGATGATATCGTAGAAACAGCAGTACCAAATGGCACAGAGTAGAAGCCAATGGAAGATAGTGGCGAAGGCCTATGTCCAGCAGTGGACTAACATGAAGAAGAAGAATATGACTATAGAGAAAACAGAAACAGACGGCTGCTGCTACTCTGAAGCTATAAACAGCCCGGAGTACACAATGTTTAAATGTGTAGCATGGCAGGAACAAAGGCAGCAAGTAGAGGAGGACGTGCAAAGAGAATGTGGTGAAAATCAGACTGGAAAGTGAGAAACATTAGAGCGATGTGGAATGGATGGAGAGTAATGAAGAAAAGAGAAGATGTAAAAAGAAACAGAAAGAGGTAAATAATAATACACGAGAAAGTAAAACAACTATCATCTTGAACGAATGCATAAAAGCGGTGTCAGGATGATGAATATGGATAAGAGACCGGTTTTAAGCGGTAGAACATTGACATTAGCCGGTAGCACGGGCTCCAGGTGTTTTTTGAAGATTTTCCTTTTCCAAAAATAGCACAGAATGGGAAGATATGGGAAAATATGATAGAAACCAATATCCAAAAAATGAAAATAGAAAACGGCATGAAGAAAATGGGAAGGTATATAACATACAGTACTGCTATTTTTACCATAAGGTGGTATTACTAGTTTCTCTTCACTTATTATGGAGTATGCCATCTATTTTGGTAGGAATCGACACATTTAAAGTTACTTTTTGAGATTTATCAACCCCCGACAACATGAATGCATCCCACTACGCTTTCATTACCTTGGACCTTATTTTTTTATCTTTGTACTCCAAATTCGGAGGATTTTTTAGTTTTTACTGAAGGCCTTCTCCGTCTGAAATATTCTCGCTGAATCTCTTCTTAGACTTACGAGTTCGGTTTTCTGATTTGTAAGTTTTTGCGCTCGCCGATTTTTTGATACTTCATTGGCCTCCAGTGCCCTCGAAACGATGGAGTTCTATACACCACGTAATGCAAGTGAGAAGGCTTTACAGAACAATATCAACTGAACTAGCTGAACCCTGGATTTGTTACGACATCTTTAGTCGTTCAGCTCACTTTATATTTTTTGTAATATTTTGTCCATACCCGTCCATACAAGGTATCTTGAAAATTAGGGAAACGACATTTTTTAAATTTCGAAGTACATTACTGTACGCAGTATTATATTCCAGTTCCACATAATGTACGAGGTGTGTTCAACTGAAACCCATCTTTACTTTATAAAAAATGTATACAACAATTTAATGACAAATAAGTAGGGCACCTATCCCATTGTTTTACTAACCGACGTATACCCTGCTCATAAAATTGTTGTGGCTGCTGAAGAAGCCTTCCACAGCTATCTGTATTTCTGCGTCAGACTCAAAATGCCGACCTTTTAACGCCCTTCTCTGCGGTGCAAAAATATGGAAATCGCAAGGCGATAGATCCGGCCTATAGGATGGATGCTCTAAAATCCTCCATTTCTTTTGTTGAAGATTTTCTTTTACCACATTAGCAACATGAGGCTTAGCATTGTCGTGCAGCAAAATGACCCACGCGTAAGTTTTCTTGGACATTTCCGTCTTATTACTTGATGAAGCTTGTTCAAAGTTTCATTCTACAGATTTGCATTTACATTTACTCCAGGTTCTTTAAATTCTATAACAAGGGTCCTTCATGGTTAAAAAAAAATGTTAACATATCCTTGCCTGCAGAAGGTTAGGCTTTAAACTTATTCGGCGGTGGTGAACTTAAATATTTCCACTGCATAGACGATAACTTACTGGATAGCTTGTAGTAATGGCACCAAGTTTCGTCACCAGCAACTATTGACAGAAGAAAGTCATTACCATTTTGCTTATAGTCTGTGAGGTGTTGCAGATATAAGCCCATTCGCAAGCATTTTTGTTCATTAGACAAGAGACGAGGAATCCATTGCGAACAAACTTTGTTGTAACACAGATTACGAACAATACTATGGACAGACCTTACACTCGCATCAACAATTACTGAAATGTCTCTTTAAATTCGACGATTTTCTCTAATAAGGCCTTCCGTCCATGCCATATTGTTTTCTGTTAATGCAGTACACCGTGCACCTGGTCGGGACTCGTCCATGGTCTCCTCTTTTTCATACACTGCTTGCATTCGCCTTTGAATCTGCCATGGTTGCACACCATCAGCGCACAATAATTGTAGGACCGCACGCTGATCAAACTTGGACGGATGTTCAACAACAAACGCCATTGCAAAATCGAAGTTTTCAAACTCAGAATCAAATTCAAACGCCAGAAACTTATTAATGTGTTGCTTACAAACACTACTAACATTACCAAACGTCTTTTGAATTACTGCATTTGTTTTCAAGGCTAAATTGAACGAAAATGAGTTTCAGGTGGACAAGCCTCGTATGTAAAAATATAAGTACGTGATACAGCATTCAAAATAAGAAAGTTATGTTTAGTTTTTGTACAACCGGAAGTAGTAAATAATTACGATAATTATTAATATTCGAATATTACGCATGTATTACCAATAGCAAATTTCATACATTTATCTTAATAAGTAAACGTTGAGGGCCGTTATGTTAGCACTCAAGGTAAAAACGGCGTTTCCACAATCAGATACATTTTTTTGGCATGACTTCATTGCAGCAATATACAAACAATATGTATGTAAAAACGTAGTTCATTAGAGTTCAACGGTTTTAATAGATTTTATTAAGTAGATATCCTTGATAACATCATTTTTAAATAGCTTACAATAATTAATGAGCGATTTAATTTTCTATTCTAATGCATAACGACAATCTTATTTGAACTGCTTTAACAGCTTAAAAGTGTTAATGGCAGCAATAATTTGAATTGTTGTTTCGTACATTAATTTATAGGTTGTTACCGATGTAGAAACAAGTGATACTTTTTGCCATAACAATGCATGTATAAGCAATAAGAATTATTTATAGAAGTAGGTCGATTGACATAATAATATCAATTAACGTATGCAAGTTTGCCTTCCAAAAAATATCATTTGTAACTTCAACTTAGGTATTTAAATTAAATTAATTTCTGTTTATTAAAAAATTTAGTTTTCCAAAATAGCTACATATGAAAAATTTGTGAAAACTTCAATCCGAATATGAAATTTTAACGGACTTTTTACTCATTTATTTATAGAAATAAAACATTTCCCAGCCCTTTGTCAAACATTCCTATATAGTTCTTGCCTTTGTGT
>JABXWE010023722.1:0-22927 GCA_014611495.1 Limonius californicus | reverse complement strand
TTAGTTGCATCATGGAATGTTTGTGTAATTTTGCGATTTCACAATGACAATACATCGTGAAATATTTTAGTGGGTATTATTACTTCTACATTTTGTTATGGTGACAATATTATTAGAAGTATTTCGAATTTACATTGTTAATATAACAAATAATTACGCCAACGGCGGCGCCGTCTACAGTCAACCACAACAACCAAACGGTTTTATTGATAATGTAGGTTATAACGATTGATTTAATACTTGTTCTCTGAAATGTTGAAACATAGTTTATGGTGTAATTGTGCCTACCCCTTGTAATCTCTTTACAATAGGCATATAATCTCTCAAACAGTTAATCTTCAGTGTCCTTTCAGTTTTACAACGCTGTACATTGTGCTGCTGCCATCTAGTGTCAACTACAAAAACCAAAAATGTTATTGCTAATGTAGGATGTAATGATTGATTTAATATTTGTCCTCTGAAATGTTGACACATAGTTTATCGTGTAATTTTGCCTACCCCTTGTAATTTCTTTACAATAAGCATAAAATCTCTCAAACAGTGAATCTTCAGTGTCCTTTCACTTGCACAACGCTGTACTTTGTGCTGCTACCATCTAGTGTCAATCACAAAAACCAAAAATTTTATTACTAATGTAGGTTGTAACGATTGATTTAATATTTATTCTCTGAAATGTTGAAACATAGTTATGGTATAGTTTTGCCTACCCCTTGTAATCTTTTTACAATAGGCATATGATCTCTCCAACTGTGAATTTTCAGTGTCATTTTCCTTGCACAGCGCTGTACTTCGTGTTGCTGCCATCTAGTGTCAACCACAAAAATCGAAAGATTTTATTTATAATGTAGGTTGTAACGATTGATTTAATATTTGTCCTCTGAAATGTTGAAACATAGTTATGGCGTAATTTTGCCCACCCCTTGTAATCTCTTTACAATAGGCATATAATCTCTCGAACAGAGAATCATCAGTGTCCTTTCACTTGCACAAGGCTGTATTTCGTGCTGCTGCCATCTAGTGTCAACCACATAAACGAAGAGATTTTATTGCTAATGTAGGTTATAACGATTAATTTAATATTTGTCATTTGAAATGTTGAAACATAGTTATGGTGTAATTTTGCCCACCCCTCGTAATCTCTTTACAATAGGCATATAATCTCTCGAACAGAGAATCATCAGTGTCCTTTCACTTGCACAAGGCTGTATTTCGTGCTGCTGCCATCTAGTGTCAACCACATAAACGAAGAGATTTTATTGATGATGTAGGTTCTGACGATTGATTTGATATTTGTCCTCTGAAATGTTGAAACATAGTTATGGTATAGTTTTGTCTATCCCTTATAATCTCTTTACAATAGGCATATGATCTCTCCAACTGTGAATTTTCCGTGTCCTTTCACTTGCACAAGGCTGTATTTCGTGCTGCTGCCATCTAGTGTCAACCACAAAAACGAAGAGATTTTATTGCTAATGTAGGTTATAACGATTAATTTAATATTTGTCATTTGAAATGTTGAAACATAGTTATGGTTTAATTTTGCCCACCCCTTGTAATCTCTTTACAATAGGCATATGCTCTCTCGAACAGAGAATCATCAGTGTCCTTTCACTTGCACAAGGCTGTATTTCGTGCTGCTGCCATCTAGTGTCAACCACAAAAACGAAGAGATTTTATTGATGATGTAGGTTCTAACGATTGATTTAATATTTGTCCTCTGAAATGTTGAAACATAGTTATGGTATAGTTTTGTCTGCCCCTTGTAATCTCTTTACAATAGGCGTATAATCTCTACAACAGCGAATTTTCAGTGTCCATTCACTTACACTGCCCTGTACTTCGTGCTGCTGCCATCTAGTGTCAACCACAAAAACCAAAAGATTTTATTGATAATATAGGTTCTAACGATTTAATAGTTATTGTAGCTCTGAAATGTTGAAACACAGTTACAGTATACAACTGTCTTCGGCCTAAGTCTTGTAATCGTCCCACAATAAGTACATAAGCCATCGAACAATCAATCTTCATTGTCCTTCCACTTGCACAGGTCTATACCTCATACTGCTGCAATTTCATGCATGAACAACTCATATAAAATTTGGAAGCAGTTAGAAAATTATAAAGTTGCACAACTAATTCCCAAGAAAAATTGCTATAATATTGATAATGCATTCGATACTTAATAGTTTCTTAATTATGTCCAATAATGTCTGTTAATTATGCTGTTATTACTCACTCATCTATTTTACAGAGTTTTGTTATAAATTACCTGCATCTAAAAAAATTTTTGTTGTATACTATTTAAAGTCATAAGCAGTAAAGTCATTTCATTGTTCGTTATTATTGTAAAAAATCAATATATAATATCAATAGTCTTCCTTTATAGAGTCACGATACCTTTGGCGAGTAGCAGGTACAGCTGCTACTTTTTGTTATGGCCGGTCGGCATTACAAGGAAGGTAATGTGGCCAGCACCACGTTCCAGACACCTATTATTACCCCAGGGTGATACCCCCAAGTACTCATTTAAGGCTAAAAATCAAGTTATAATTTTGATAATAAATTTGTATACTCCGTTGTGAAGAGTTTTCTTTTTAGGTAACTAAGTGAAAGTGCTGTTTTTTTTGTTTTAATTTCAATATTTAATACTTAGTTAACTCAACAGCCTTTTCGTCCCACTGCTGGACACCGGCTTCTTTTCTGATATGTGCTTCTCCTCAGCACACAGGTAGAAACACGGACAACCTACAGTTTTACGTCGAATCCGAACGATAGAAATTCTAGAGAAGGTGTTTTGTCATTAAAATCCCACAGTTTCTGGCTGGATTGGGAAATTGTGCGTGGTGGTTGCAGGACGATATTTTTATACAGTATGTGGTAACCAAACCCAAGCCATAATTGTCGTTTTGCCCAGATGCGAACGTTTTGCCAACTGAGCTATGACCACACACATTTAATAATTATTAACTGCAAAATAATTTTGCCATTTGAGAATGGGAATTATTTATGCTCAACCATACCATTGTATCAGTTTTTCACTGAACTCGATCCACAGTGTACTACTTCTTTTTAGTTAGCACAGACTTACAGTATTGAAGGTTAAATAGACATTCAAAACATACATAACTGGAAAATTATAGGTTAGTTTGTAGAAAATTTAAATATATTATGTAAAAAATTACAGTGGTTTTAATAATTATTTTTAGTATTACATCTCACTGCGATTACAATTTTTGATTCAGTTCGAATATTTAATAGTACGATCTCCTCATAAAGGAAATTTACATGGCAGATTACTTTTCTTACAACAGAGCGCCTTTACAGATTTCAGCGCATAATAGTTTTGCAATATTCTCCATCAACAGCGCCGCGTTTGCAAAACGTGGTCAGTGCTTTTCTGATAATATCCGTAGGCATGATATCCATGGTTGCTTTCTTGAGATGGATTAAGATTTCGCCAAAATAAGCATGGCACACCGTTTTCGTTTCCATGTGGAAACCTTCATCGTCCACAGTCACTAAGCCTTCTGGTAAATTTTCAAATGCAGAAAGTCCAATGGTTATTAGTTTCTTGTACTTTCCAAAATTATCAGCAACCAATTGTTGTATGGAAAAAACGTTTTCTGTGGTCATTTCTTCATGTTTTGAAGTATTCGAACTGTTCGATGGGAGTTTTGTAGATGGAACTTTGACAGTTGTAGGCATGTCGAACGTAATTCCAGCGTAATTCCACATTTCTAAAACGCGGATGGCAAACAATCGTGTTATTTGGTTCATGTTTTGCCATGTTAAATACAGCGGCGATTGCTTGAAAATTTGCTCGTATGTTGTGTTCTTTACATGGATGTTTGAGTAGAGTCTAAGCAAATCTTGAAGATTTTGTATTTTTGGCATTATTGTAGTTGGTTTGGATTCCAACTTATCGTCTTTGTTGAATGGATTGTTGAGTAGAAACGGTTTTCCCAATTCTCTTTGGTTCAACAGCATTTTCAACAGCTTTTTTGTGCCAATATTGATGTTTAACTGCAAGCTTTCCCAAGGTTGATAGCGCTTTTTGCGTCCGGGGTTTATGTTTCTATGCTTCAGAAATCTTTTAATTCTTTTTACTCTTTTTAAACTCTTCAGAGGGCTTGTTTTGCCAGCTTCTTGTAAGTTGGAATCTGTTTGACTGTGTGTCTGCTCCTTTTGAAGCTCACTTGTAGTTATAGTATTTTCGCGATTGTTTATTTCGGTAGTGGTTGTTACGACGTTCTGCTCAACATCGTCAACACTAAAGCTTACCATCCGCATAGTATGGTTTTCATTGTTAATGTTATCTCTAAAATCGGTTTCCGCTTGTATCACAATCACTTCGATGGTAGACTTCTGATAATTTTGTGCTATCTGTTCCAATGTGTCTAGTTGGCTTTGCATCCAAGGACTGGGGCCATGGACCAAGTGAATGGTTGCAGTATGATTTTCTTTGTTGTAAAAATGGTTCTGTTTACACCTTGTTGTTAACATGTAAGCTCCTGGTCGCAGTGAAATGGCGAATGTCATCATCGAAACAAGAATGATTGCCAATCCAATTACGATCGCTGTTAACCAACATGCGGTTAGGTGTCCTGAAACAGAATAAAAAATGTAATTTGACATTTTATTAAAATATTGGAAGTTTGCGGTTTGAGAGAATACGGCGAAGAAATACAAATTAGAAATGGAAAAAAATGATAGAGTTCTGTATAGAAAATGAATTGGTAATTGGAAACACATTCTGGAAACAAAAAATGGAGGATGCATATACCTTTATGGCAGAAGAAAGAAATGCAAGAAGCATAATAGATTTCATCACGTATACGAGAAACATGAACACGAGGTAAAACACATCGAGACAATAACAGAGGCAGAAATAGGATCAAACCGTAGACTAGTTGTAGCTTATGTGCAGATAACAGAAATGGAAACAGAAGAAGAAAAGAAATACACTAAAGTTAAAATATATAAATTAAAAGATGAAGAAATCAGAAAAGCATGCCAAAAAAGAAGTAGATAGATTACTAAAGGAGATAGTAATGACAGAAAAGGAATGGAAAATAGATGGAACATGGGAAAAGCTGAAATAAACCTTGTACCAAAAAGTAGAGATAATATGCGGAAAGAGGAAAATAAACTCCAGCCAAAAACGAACAAACTGGTGGACAATAGAATTAAAGGAAAAAATCAAAAGCAACAAAGAAGCGTGGAAGAAATACGTTAAAACAAATGAGGCACAAGGCAAAACAGACTATATAAGATTAAGAAATGAGGTGAATTTAGTAGTAAGAGAAGAAGAAAGAAGAAGTTGGGAGAACATTGGGACAGAACTAAACGATGACTTCAAAAATAATAATAGGAAATTCTGGAACCGAATAAGAAATATGGGGAATAGGGAAAAAGAAAAAATATAAGGGGAATGAAGAATAAGGACATCGAGATAACGATTAAAAGATGAGAAATCCTAGAAATATGAAAAAACCATTATACGGAAAAATTTGAACAAAGGCCAAATGATGGAAATTAAAAAAATTAAGAAATAGAATATGATGAAAGAAACGAACAAATACAAGAATTAACGATGGAAGAGATAGAAGAAGCACTAAGAAATATTAAAATAGGAAAGCAGGACCAGCAGACAACATAGAACCTGAGATGATAAAGTGCATGGGGGAAGAAGGAAAGAGGTGGCTGGCCCTAATATGTAAAGAAGCATGGGAAAAGGAAAGGATTCCAAAGGACTGGGAAAACGACTCAATTCTACCAATCCGTAAGAAGGACGACCATACAATATGTGAAAATTATAGAGCGATCTGCCTATCTTCAGTAGGATTTAAAGTTTATACAAGAGTAGTAGAGAAAAGACTAAGAAAACAGGTAGAAAAAAAATTGGAAGACCGACTAGCGGCATTCAGGGCGAATAAACAGACAAATGATAATATTAGCACAGTGAGAAAATTAGTAGAAAGAGCAATGGACAGAGGAGAACAACTGTACTTAAAATTCATAGATTTAAGAGCCGCATTTGATATGATAGAAAGGGAAGTAATATGGAGAAGTTTAATTGACCTTAAAATGGATAGAAAATTAATGCAAGTAATAAAAAACCCGTACCAAAATGTGTGGGCACAAGAAATTGAATACCTAAAAATGGAAATCAACACAAATAGAAGCAAAATAATGATAATAAATGACAAAAACAGAAGAGAAAAGAATAATTTTATGCAAACAAAAAACACTGGAAGAAGTAACAGTCTACGAATACTTGGGAAGTGTGATAGCAAAGGACGGAAACCTAGACCTTGAAATAGCGAAGAGAAGGCAAAAGGCAACGAGCATATACTATGCAGTAAATAAAACTATACTACAGAAAAATGAAATAGACATGTGCGAGTGTACAATGTAATTGTCGTGCCAACGATACTATACGCTGGTGAATGAATCATGGGTGCCACTGAAAAAACAATCCCAAATAAACGCTATGGAAATAAAATACCTGAGAAAAATAGCGGGAAAGACAAAATTTGACAGAGTAAGGAATTCACAAATAAGGAATATGACTAAACAAGAACCTATCATGGAAAAACTGGAGACTAGACAACTGAACTGGTATGGTCATACAGCAAGAATGGACCAGAAAAAATAGTCAAGAAAGTGATAGAGACAGGAAAAGGAAGAAAAGAAGAGGGGTAGACCCAGGAAAACCTGTATGGAAAGGATAGAGGTTGTGGGGACAAGCAGAGGAAAAACTCCTTGGCACAGAACCGAAAGAAATGGAAGAAGTGGATACAGGAAACTGGGAGTATGGAACCCAATTCCACGCCCTAAAGGGCAAAAGGATGTACGAAGAAGAAGAAGAAGAAGAAGAAGAAGAAGAAGAAGTAAGCGGTTTGATAATTTAACATTTTTAATCAATTTATTGGAAGCAAAGCGAAGACGAAATCAATAACTTATTCAATTTTTATATTGTTACGACATACACGACTAAGAAGAAAGAAATGGCAATCCTACATAAGATAGGCAATATCTACATAATTTTAAATATAGCTTTACAACTTTAAAATCAACAAAACACCTGTGTGATGTGAGAAATGGCAGCAAAGTAAATGTTTAAAGATGGATTTCTTAAAATTGTTAGGATGAGGTGGCGGAATTTTTAAAAGATACGCGTTTGGTTGCAACCGATTTTATGAGGATGCCTAGTAAAACAAAGATCTATAAACTCCGGGTATTTAAGAATTCTTGTAAGAAAACGTTTTATTAAAATATCTTTGCGTCCCTTAGCGAAAATAATATGTTATATAGTGCTACTACTAATTATCAGCATCCAGCCTTTGTAAATCCATTCTGTCTGTAGGTATTGAGCGCCTACGTTTTAATATTAAAACAAATGCATTTATTAACGTAATTAGGAAGTTCACGCACTACACATATTCCATTGTTTTATTATTATAAAACAATAGATACTTTTTATAGGCGCGTAACTATAAAAATTTTAGTATGTGTTTTTTAATTTTTACATATAGATAAAATATTAATTTCGTGAATTTATTTATAGATTTAACTCGATCTATCCGTTATTGGATCTTCGGGAATTTGAAAACTATCGGTGAGCAGCATGTATTCGGTTGGACCGATTTTAATGAAACCTTCACTCCAGAAATTTATAGAAATTCAGCTATACAATGATTTTTTGAAAAAAGATTTTATTAGCTCTACTGTCGCAAAAATTTAATTAATTAGCAATCACAGTAACTATCGTTAATTCAATTAACGGAAATTTTAAGTTGTTTGATAGTCTAAGTATTAAAAGTAGATCGTGTACAAACATTTAAAATTTGGAACAAGGTAAATCTTCGAACAGTTTTTAAAGTAAAAAAAATGGTTTTTGAAACCGCCTTTAACGTTTTTAATAAAATTTTGTGATAGAAGTCTGGAAGTGCTTTGATTTAATGGAAAAACATTGTGTGTTAGCTTGTCATAAATATTGGAAAGCTTCAGGTCTTAATGCTGCGGTAGAGTAATGGCCACAGCGCTTGGCTTGGAGTTATTCTACCAAAGTCACTCAGGTTCGAATCCTGAGCACTACACTTTCCCAGGGTGTTTGTGGTGTCTGGGGGATGGGGTTTTCAAGGGTGGGGCATGTTAGACCTGTGAATAGCACGAAATGTGCTGAGCCGGGGTAAGCTGGGTGGGAAAAAACCGGTCATCCAGTTATAATGATCTTTAAGTAAGTTAACAGCTTATGGTGTGGAGAATTTTTGTTATTGTTATAATTATAAAAATTTTGATTTTCATCATATACTTCGCTCAAAAGGCTTTAAAGGTTTTTGCTAAACTGAGACATGATACACATTTGGCAAGCATCCAAAATTGTTGTAATTTATTTACGAAACCCATCGTTAAGGCCTTCTATGAACCATAAAAAATCAGGTATACTTAAAATTAAGGCCCACACGATGTGCTTATTTTGCCTTTATTTCGAAAAAGAAGACCATTTAACGTTAATCAAACTTGGGTATACTTTTTTTGATTAGTGGGTACGTCTGCTACTTCTTCTTGAAGCACTATTTAGGTATTTTTATCAAAGCAATTATTTTGAGAAGAATCACGTGATAGACGTGAAATTATAATAGTGAGGTATTTTTCTCTTAACGCCAAAAGAATTTTGATGAAAATTAATATTAACGGGAACGATTGTTGGTAATTATAGCAGTTATTTAAGAGCATGCGCAATATAATATTTATACATTTTCGTAGGAGCTCTTTATTTTTAATAATAAATTCGAATTCATAAATAAGGCAAATAAAAAAATACACAATTAAATAACTAATAAATACTAGAAGGTATTTTTATTTTCGATATATTACGAAGCTTAAAAAGTAAGGGTCAAATTAGTGTATTGTGAGGGTGATTTAGTGGTTGATAAGCTAGCCACACGTCACTTTACTGTGGTTCTGTCATTGTATTCAGTTGTATAACAAAGCGCTAAAATAAACACACAATTGAAAATCCCTCCAAGTGTGAAGTGCGCACACTGATTCGTGTTCTCCATACAAAAACAAAATTATTGCCGAAATTTACTGTCAAATATACAAGGTTTATGGGCAAGACATCATGAGTGAAGGAAAGGTCAGCCACTAGTGTAGGAATTTCAGGGATGGCTGAACAAAAGAGCACGATGAGAAACGATGTGGGATACTTTCTTTTGTCAACGGCGATCTTGTGGAAAAGGCGAACAAGAAAATCCTTAAATATCGGCGTTCCACGATTTTGGATACGGCCGCAAATTTTCTTGCAATTACACATACGGTACTGTATGAAATTGTCTGTATCACAAACTTTGTACGAGGTGGGTACCAAAGATATTGACGGATGTGCACAAAAACCAGCGAATGACCTCTGCACCGACCATTCTCTATCGCTATGAAACTGATAACGATAAGTACCTGAATCACATTGTGATTAGCGACTAGACTTGAATTTCGTACACGAATGTTGAATTCAAGCGACAATCAGTGCAGTGAACGCATGTGAGTTCTCCTAGAATCAAAAGTTCAAGATGAGAACCGAAAGCTGATGGCTACTGTTTTTGCAATAGGAGAGGCGCATTGTTAGTTATTTATTGCAACGTGTGCGACAATTAATGCAGACTTGTATGGTGAGACCTTGAAAAAGTTGAAAGGGCGATGCATAACAAAAGGCGAAGATTGCCGATGTCCATTGTGGTGTTTTTGCGCGATAACGTCCGGCCGCACGCGGTGGTTCGCACTGTGCAACTCAATGAGCAATTCAATTGGAAAATTTTTAACCATCCTCCGTACAGTTCGACTCAGTGTCTAGTGGCTATCACCTCTTCCTGCATCTTAAGAATTCTTTAAATCGGCGACCGTATTCTCGGTGCCGACTACCTCAAAACGACGGTACAAAATTGTTTCTCGTTTTAGGCGGCAACTTTCTATGACAAAGGTTTTGCACACTTTGTACTACGATACGATAAGTGTTTAAATTGGAATGTTGACCACTTAGAGAAATAGTTTAGGAGTTAATCTAAGATTTAACCATAATTTTTCAACTTTACGTTTTTCGGCCTTTAATTTTTGAATACACCTCGTATTGTAATTATAAAGTCTCAATCACTTATTAACGCAGTTACTTTAAGTATTATACAGAGTTAATCAAATGTATGGGTCCATCCATGTACCTCGGTAACCATTCGTTAGATTTTTATGAATTTTCGTACAGTGTGATTTCAAAATATGGCGGATTTGAAAATGATATAGCAAATGTTGCCACATTTTCAGTTTTTCCGAAATTCCTGTCAACTTCATTATTTAAAATGGAACACCCTATATATTTTTATAACATTCGCCAGGGAATTTTTCATTGAGTTCATTGCTGTACCATTTGATATTTGTATTTTCAATAATAACAGATATATCGCAAGAAAAACGAACAAACTACACTAATGGTGTAAGATCCGGAGGTCGCGCTGGCCATTCGATGGTCCCACGTCGTCTTATCCATCGCTTTCTGAATATGTTATCAAGGTTTGTCTTACAGTACGTGCAAAATGCGGTGGCGCGCCATCTTGTTGGAACCAAATATTTTGACGTACTCCACCATTTCCATCGGGGAACAAATTTATCACCGCAGGAACAATTTCATTTTGTAATTACGTGTGGTATCTGTTCCTATTCAATGTTCCTTCAATAAAGAATGGTCCAATAATTCTGCCGCCAATGATTCCAGCCCAAATATTCAATTTCTTGAGGAATGGGTATGGCTTCCTTGGGTCCAATGAGGATTCTCGAAAGCCCAGTATCGATAATTCTGCCTGTTGACCGACCTAGATAGACAAAAAGTGGCTTCATCGGAGAACAAGATATTCCTAATGCAGCTATTACCTCTCTCCATTAAAATTTCACAAAATTATTTCTTCTATTAGAATCGTCCTCAATCAGTTCGTGGATCAAATTCACTTTATATGGATTCATGTTCTCCTTCTTCAAAATTCTCACCACAGACGCTTGACTTGTTCCATTATCTAAGCCTAATTGTGTTGAAGAAGTATGTGGTTGATCCACGGCTAAAACTACATTTAGTGCTTTTTCAGGCGTAGTTGCTGTTTTTGGACGTCCTGATTTCCGAATATTCTTCACATTCCCAGTATGCTCGAATCGTTTCAATATTTTGGATACTTGTAGTTCTTGATATATGGTCTCGATCTGGGTGAGTCGTATTGAAGAGATTTGAAACTTCTTTCTGCGTTCTTCTTCTATTGCCGAAACCAATCGTCATCAATATCTCAGTAGGGTCTCTTTCGGAAAGTAACATACTTATTATTATCGAAAAGGTTTTGTTGTTTCACAATACGATCAAGGAAATTATAACATAGACTTGATTGAGTCAAGAAAAGTATTGACAATGTGTCAAAATATTCTAATAATTAAGATATTGACATTTTTAATCAGCTTTAATAATTCAGGAATACTCGTTGAAAAATTATCTATCGAATTTTATAAAAATTATATAGGGTGTTTCATTTGAAATAAGAATGAAGTTGACAGGAATTTTGAAAAAACTGAAAATGTAGCAACATTAGCGATAATATTTTCGAATCCGCCATATTTTGAAATCACTCTATACGAAAATTCAAAAAAACCTAACAAAGGGTTACCGAGATATATGGATGGTTCCATACATTTGATTAACTCTGTATAATTAATCTTAGTTCCAAGCGCGGTCAACGACTTGAATAAAAAAGTCAAAAGAAATTGAATTGAATTATTATACCCAACCGTTAATATTAATATACCTTTCGATTGTGTCTTCCATGCCATTTATTCAAGAACGGACGCACTTCACGTGTTTACTACCCAAGCATTGTATAATGTACTTTATATAATGTAACATACCTACTTTTGTCGATACTGAAATAGCTCGACGTACCGAACGGTTCTGTACAATTGGATATGCGTACCGGTCTTTTAGCTTAAAATAAACAATTAACTTATGTAATGAAAACAGTTTTGTTACAAAATATCCAGACTGATACCCTATCACAATGCCCGATTAAATAAAACAACACAATATAATTCGGAAGTAAAAGCAGTGTAATTAAATTAAAATTAGTTTAGCACTGTGTGGGTGCATCCAATTACTTCACTAGAGCGTCAATCATTTTAAACACCAACTTTTATCGATACAGCCTACACATAACAACAACTAACGTTGCTTCTAAAATTAAAGTACATGTAACGGCTAGTGCAACAACAACAGCGTGATACATACCTATGGATGTTGCAAAGTATGTTTTGGTTACCTGCCGATGTTTTACATTACTAATCTACCTTCTTGTAGCAATATTTGGTATATAACAGTCTTAACTATTCTCCTACTATTCCTTTCATTACACATGTTGTATTGGCTTTTAATTTAACATACAGGATCCACCAAAAATGTAATTACATAATTGACTAAATATCAAACTAGTTTTAAATTGCTCAGAATTTTCCATTTTGATAGCCCAGTGTCATGTAATTGTTTATCCTTTTGAACTTGCGAAATGTTTCACTCTGTACAATCAACCGTTTATAAACAGATTTTGCTTGATTAATTAAGAAATAAGAATGTATGTCTAAATGTGTTTTTAGTGTTTAATTTGGTAATCGTTATTACATTCTGATTTACTGAAATTTGATTAATATAGGCTACATAGTTTTACTACTCCAACGTACAGAATTTGTTTATAATAAACCACTCAAAGATGAATAACGATATTGCAATAAAAATCATATATGTTTGTATTTTACGGCCAATGGTCGTCTATTATTGATAACCCAGCTCAATGAAAACATTTTTTGTAAAACTTTTTAAACAATTGCAGCTGAATCTTATGTATTTTTGGGTACTGAAACCGTATCTGGCATCCGTTTTTTGGTATCACCCACAGTTCTTTCACAATATGACCTCGCTTGTATTCAAAAATGGGGCAAATTGGCTCTATAAAAAATAAAAAAAAACGTACTTGATACTGTACGTTTGTTTAATTACAAATTTTATTTAACTTGATTCACAATATACCACGTCAATACATATATTTTAAGTGCTTATCGTTTTGTATTTCCTTTCTCTCTTCTCTTTAAAGCTTCTTATGTAACTTTTTCTCCGATGTGATGCATTTTGTTGTTCCCGGTGAATATAAGTAGCTATATTAGTAGATAATGTATGTGGCATGATTAATCATTATTTACCTAGCAATCATTCGGGAGGTAGTCGGTCAGCAGAGGTTACATCGTAAATGTACCTTAGTAATCACCCATGATGTTGACATTCCACCGTCCCTGGCAACGTTTCTCCATCACCTTAATGTCCTGGTGAAACCGCTCCCCCTGCTCTTTACTCACATCACCCAAGTTTTCAGGGAAAATGTCAAGGTGGTTGTGTAAGAAGTGGACTTTAAGGCTCATCAGGCATCCCAGATTTTTGAACTTGTCTATCATATTAGCTACGATAAGCTTATAGTTTGGGTCTTTAACATTGCCCAAAAATTTACTTGTACTTGACGTACAATTGATATTATTTGAAGAAACACATATAGCGGTATACGAAATAATAAATTTCAAAAATAGTTAGTTTTTACTAATTTCATTTCATAAAAAAACTTAATTTGAAACTGTACTGGAAATATCTGCTTTTAGGTAAAATAGAACAACAAAAATTTTTTATGAAGGCTTTCCGACTTGTTAATTATTTGACTATCTGATATTTGACCGAGAGGTTTAAAATGTATTTCTCTTAATTTCATGTTAAATTAATCTGTACAATTTAGGGTTTGTTTTCTTGTTAATGACGAGTTAAATGTGCCTGACTCACACCGAGGAGATCTAGGTTCGATCATCTATTTAAAGGATTTTTTAAAATCCGATTAGCTCTGTTGAAAGGCATTGGTACAACCACCAACGTTATTCAGGTGTTAGTTGTATTGTCAAAGATCGCTAAATCCTCTTTGAGGATTCACATTAAAAACCGAAAAGGTCTTAGTAAAACCTCTCTCGAGAGAGAGAGAAAGTGAACAACCTTCCGTTGTTTATACTTCACGTTACGCTGTAGGTCCCAGCTGTCCCGTGTCACCGGTAGTATAAAATCTTTCTCAGTGAGATAGATGTTTAATTTTTGGAAAAAGTCCAGGAGTGGAAAAAATTTTGTATAACATTGTTTTTTCCAAAACTATAATTTTATCCAGAAAGATTAATTGATATTATGGTTTCTAGTAATGGAAGAAGGAGAGATGATTGCAATAACGATTGTTTCTGAGCAAGTGTTATTTTCTTACTCATAAACTTTTTCAAATTCACTGGCTAATTTACCCAAATCAAATGTTGCATCGTTCTTTCATCAGTGTGGTTAATTCCGTAACCCTTCCACCGGTTTGAATATTTTCTTAACTTTAACCACACCCTAACAAAAGCCAGACCTAAACCCATCCATCACATAATGCACAAATTTATATGTATTTGTACGGTACCAGAAAACGCCGACGTGGTAAATCACGAATTCACTGGATCGATATTATTAAACCATCTTTGAATACCGGTGTTGAGCAAGCCATTAAAAATACCACCAACATACAAAGAGAGCGTGAAACTATAAAAAGAATAACTGTACAAATAGAAGAGAGTCAATAACCATAATCACCAATTCCCTTTTAAAATGGAAGAATATGACGAAGAGGAGGAGAAGGGGTATGGTACCAGACCAGTACAGTTTTGATTTGGTTGGTTCTGTTCGAGTAAAATCTAGGTTGTGGTTTTCCAAGCATTTCTTTTCATTGAAGCCTACTTGCTTATTGTACACCCTCAGTTTCTAGTAGATTCGACTTAGAACAGCCGATGTACAGTATTATTGCATAATTGTACACCCTCAGTTTTAGATTCGTATTAAAACATCCGCTATACAGTATTATTGGATTATTCTATATTTATAGTTTTAAATTCGAGTTAGAACATCCATTGTCAAGTATTATTGAATTATTGTACACAATTAGTTTCAGATTTGACTTACAACATCCGCTATAAGGTATTATCGGATTACTACACATCCTCAGTTTTCGATTTGACTCAAAACACCCGCTGTACAGTATTATTGAATTATTGTACATCCTTCATTTTAGATTCGACTAGGAATACCTGCTGTACAGTGTTATTGCATTATTGTACACCCTCAGTTTTAGATTCGATTTAAAATATCCGCTGTATAGTGTTATTGGATTATTGTACACCCTGAGTTTTATATTAGACTTAGAGCACCCGTTGTACCGCTGATTATTTGGTTATTGTACACCTACCGTTTTAGATTCGACTTATAACATCCGCTGTACAGTATTATTGGATTATTCTATATTTATAATTTTAAATTCGACTTAGAACATCCATTGTCAAGTATTATTGAATTATTGTGCACGATTAATTTCAGATTTGACTTACAACATCCGCTGTAAGGTATTATCGGATTACTACACATTCGCTGTACAATATTATTGTATTATTCCACATTTTTAGTTTTAAATGCGACTTAGAACATCCATTGTCAAGTATTATTGGATTATTGTACACGATTAGTTTTAGTTCGACTAACAACATCCGCTGTAAAGTATTATTGGACTATTGTACACTTTCAATTTGAGTTAAAACACCCACTGTACGGTTATTCTTGAATTATTGTACATCTCCGGTTTAGAGATTCGACCGGGAATACCCGCTGTACAGTGTTATTGCATTATTGTACATCCACCGTTTTAGATTCGACTTAAAACACCCGTTGTATAGAATTATTGGATTATTGTACACCTTCCGTTTTAGATTCGACTTATAACATCCGCTGTACAGTATTATTGGATTATTCTATATTTATAGTTTTAAATTCGAGTTAGAACATCCATTGTCAAGTATTATTGAATTATTGTACACAATTAGTTTCAGATTTGACTTACAACATCCGCTATAAGGTATTATCGGATTACTACACATCCTCAGTTTTCGATTTGACTCAAAACACCCGCTGTACAGTATTATTGAATTATTGTACATCCATCGTTTTAGATTCGACTAGGAATACCTGCTGTACAGTGTTATTGCATTATTGTACACCCTCAGTTTTAGATTCGATTTAAAATATCCGCTGTATAGTGTTATTGGATTATTGTACATCCTGAGTTTTATATTCGACTTAGAGCACCCGTTGTACCGCTGATTATTTGGTTATTGTACACCTACCGTTTTAGATTCGACTTATAACATCCGCTGTACAGTATTATTGGATTATTCTATATTTATAATTTTAAATTCGACTTAGAACATCCATTGTCAAGTATTATTGGATTATTGTACACGATTAGTTTTAGTTCGACTAACAACATCCGCTGTAAAGTATTATTGGACTATTGTACACTTTCAATTTGAGTTAAAACACCTACTGTACGGTATTCTTGAATTATTGTACATCTCAGTTTTAGAGATTCGACCAGGAATACCCGCTGTACAGTGTTATTGCATTATTGTACATCCACCGTTTTAGATTCGACTTAAAACACCCGCTGTATAGAATTATTGGATTATTGTACACCCTCAGTTTTATATTCGACTTATAACATCCGCCGTACAATATTATTTAATAGTTCTACATCCTTAGTTTTAGATTCGACTTAGAAAATCCACTAGCAAATATTATTGGATTATTGTACACGATTAGTTTTAGATTCGACTTACAACATCCGCCGTATAGAATTATTGGATTATTGTACACCCTCAGTTTTATAACATCCGCCGTACAATATTATTTAATTGTTCTACATCCTTAGTTTTAGATTCGACTTAGAAAATCCACTAGCAAATATTATTGGATTATTGTACACGATCAGTTTTAGATTCGACTTACAACATCCGCTGTAAAGTAATATTGGACTACTGTACATCCTCAGTTTTCGATTTCATTTGAAATACCCGCTGTATAGTATGTGCGCGAAGTAGTGTGTTTGTGCAACTGGCTCACATTTTTCATAAACAAAGCAATCTCCTTAGTAGGAACACACTTGCTAGAAGATTTTAATTCATAAAATAAGTAAATACTGTTTAAAATCTTGCTAGATAAAGCGCCATAACAAACGTACTGAAATTTCAGACCACGATTAGTTCTAAGAATTTTGTGTTCATAAAAATACTAAACAAAAAGATCAGCAAATATTAAGGGCCGTTAGAATTAGAATGAGGTCATTCAGAGTAGAACTACTGGCTGTAACGCAGTCTGCTAATAGAAAAAACTGAATAAATTAGTGGCCTCACTGAATACTTGTGCTAGCATAAAAACCAGATCTCTGCGTAATAATAGTTTTGTATATTGCAAAAAAGTTTATACCGGCACACAGAAAGTATAATGCGTATTATTATTATATAAATTAATTTTTTGTTTCGGTTAAACAATCAATCATCTTGATGGTGTTTAGTTTTCTTGCCTGCTGTATTGATAAACTTTCGTCGATAAGCAATTAATTTATAGTGTAGTTCAGTTATCAATCAATTCGCTTAATAGTTATTTTTCGCATTCTGTTAAGGAAGATTATCACCTTTACCACCACCAAATGCAGTCGTGGGGGCAAAATTGCATTGAGTATATCGTTCATTTGGACGTCTAAAAAAACTCGAATGCGCCTATCACAACTCTCCAAACAAAATCTGGACTCGTGTGTGAACAAAATGCGTCTCCAATCTTCATTTTCCCAATTCAAGTGGTTTCTACCAAAATCCAATCTGTCTGCGGTGGTCTGGAGTCAACTGTGAGCCAGTAGCTGGCAATCTGGCTCTCAGATTTCCTTCCAGAAGACGTTGGCAAACGGTTTCAAAGCTAACCTGCACATTATGTACTGCTGAAAGTTGTCTATGGAGAGCTCTTGTGGTGGTAAAGCGCTCTCTTAGTGCACGCATTCGAAGAAAGCGATCTTCTATAGTGGTAGTAGCACGTGGTCGCCCTTGCCCTGGTCCACTGTCATGTTCGTTAGTTTCTCTGAAACGCGGGATGACCCAATAAATGGTTGTGTGGTTCACCCCAAGCCTGTCAGCGATAGCGCGGAAAGAATACCCTTCTTCATACAAAGTACGGGCTGTGACACTCATCACGACTCAAATTTTTTGAAATACGTTGCATTTTAAATAAGACTGATCGTACAAGCAATTGTTTGATGACAGCTAAACGATTTGATACGTTTTAAAGAAAAATTAAACTGCAAGTAAATTGTAAATGTGTATATAAAATTGATTAATTTTTTTTAACGAAGTTAAGATGTAGAAACCGGTCAAGAGTAACATGTGTCTATCAGGTTTGCATCAGACATTCATTTCATGCATTTGGTTGAAGCAGAGAGCGCACTACTTTTCTTTTATCGCAACATGAATAATTGGTGCGTTAATTTCTTGGAGCAGTGTATTAGAATACAATTTCAATTACTATAGGGACGCAATCCACTATAAACTGAGATTTCTTGAGTTCTGCAAGTAACGGTAACAGATTTAGATTAAAGTTACTAAACAAAGCGTGGGGTGTAGCCCACGAGTACAGATAGTACGAAATAGAGACCGTGAAATTCATTAGAAAATTATGTGAACGACTTTCCTAACACTCTCTATATGCTTATTTTCGTAAAATATTGATGTACTGCAACCGCGGCTAACTTAGAAAATATTATTTTTAAAATATTCTACAGTGTCGATGAAGGTAAAAATTTTAATATAATTTTGTTTACCTTATACAGGGTAATAACTGGCGTTAAAGCGCCTCGTAGCGCTGTTCAGCAATGCATACTAAATATAAAGCAGCTACGATATTTATTTTTTGCGGATTAGTTTCCTCACACGAAGTACGAAAAGAATTTGGCAACTGTGTAAAATATATGTTGTATGCCCTACGGAAAATATTTTACAGCTACCATGGAAAACTATTAAAAAATATTCCCTACATAATTATTATTATCTAGGCTAGTCAACGCTTTTCATAACACAAATCAACTATTAAACAATTAATTTCACACCACCCTGAGCTAGAGTTAGCGCCACATTTTTTAATGTACAGTGATCTGAAAAAGTTCTGTATCACGCAAGAAAATAACTATTTTTTGAAGTTTAGCTAAATTTTTAATATTTGATTTTAATGACTATGTGAACAACTTATCTCTTAATTATGTACTTAGAACTCCGTAGAAAACAATAATTAAGGTAAGTTCTTTTCTAAAATGGATAATCAGTTATTCGCGCATTTTCTAATGGGATCAGTAAAATGCACTTAC
Source organism: Limonius californicus (assembly GCA_014611495.1). Lineage (NCBI taxonomy): Eukaryota > Metazoa > Arthropoda > Insecta > Coleoptera > Elateridae > Limonius > Limonius californicus. The sequence continues at coordinate 3,578 of JABXWE010023722.1, read as the reverse complement.
CATGAAACTTGAAAGTATAATAAGAAGAATTACGTATTATGTTATGAGTATTTATATATATATATATATATATATATATATACAGGGTGAACTAAGGGGCCGTACGGTAATTGCAGATTCTTTGTGTACAAATATTACGAATTGTCTAATAAACCATAGTCCAAATGTCAATGATAACCAATAGACAGAGTGTCAAAGTTAAATTTTTATTTTTGATTTTTTCAAATAGTTTTTTGGTAAACTGGTTACGTCTGGCCATTTTGAAGAGGCTAAATTTTGTACAAAAAATAAAACTAAACATTCACAACTTAACAACTACTTAAAACAACTTGACTTAAAAAATTTATATAAAAAATGACAGAAGAAGTGAAATTACAACAGCAATTGTCACGATCGCGTGCCATGGAAACAGCCACATCCACCATTGTTGACTAAGTACAAATTGTATACCCATAAGATTGCAATGCAGTGAAACTTTTAAACACAAATACATAACTCCAAAATGGCTACTAGTAGCTACATCACTAAAGTAAAGTAAAGCTTTAACTGCGAAACCGCGGTGTTCACCCGTCCAACGATTCATTGTAAACCACATGGTAAGCCGTGCTGATGGTGAGGGGCCAACGTCCTTCGTACCCACCACCACCTTACGAGCTCTGAACTCCATTTCAAATCATCCCGTTTCACTGCCGGACCCTGTATATCATTTTTACGTAGAAAAGGTCGAAAATCGATATACTTACGAGAGAAGATGCACAAAAAGTTAGATGTTTTAAAGGTAGAAAAGTTTTGTAGGTGGCGCCCTCTACTACGTAACAGGAAAAGTGATAAAAATTTGAATTCCTCGCGTCAAGAAAACCCTAACTTCCAAAATTTTTGAAATATTTACAGTTCTTAAAAAGTTATTTGAAAAAATCAAAAATAAAATTTAACTTGGACACCCTGTATCTTGGTTATTATTGGCATTAGGACTATGGTTTATTAGACAAATCGTAATATTTGTACACAAAGAATCTGCTATTACCGTACGACCCCTTAGTTCTGGGACACCCTGTATGTACCTGCTGGTACTATGGATTATTCAGTTGCATTTTGCATGCCCGTAACAGTGGCAAAATGCCATTCGAAAAGAAACAGTTCAAATATCGGATAAAAAACTATATAAAATAATTTTTCATCATAAACTAGGCGCTTCCAGTCGTGAAATAGCTCACATCAGTGAGAGACGACAGTGTATTGTGGAGGACGAGCCTGGCAGACAGAAGTCTTACTTCGACAGATTTAGCCAAAATATGGTCCAAAGCTACTGATGTAAGTGTATACATTTCCACTCTACGACGGAAACTTATTCAACCTGGACTTAGGGGTTGCAAAGCCCGGAGGAAACCCCTCGTATCAAAAAAAAACAAAGGCTCCACTGTTTGAGATGGGCAAAGGATCATCGCCATTGGGTCCAAGAACAATGGCACAATGTAATATTTAGTGACGAATCTACCTTTACCATTAACAATCATGCTGGAGTCACATATGTTAGAAGATTTCCCGGAGAAGAATTTTCACGACAGTGTGTTCTGCCAACAATTAAACATCCAACCTCTGTCATGATATAGGGTTGCATGTCAGCTGAAGGTATTGGTAGACTGAATGTTGTATCTAGCATGATGAATGCAACCAAATACATTGATCTCCTACACGAGAAGATGCTGCCCAGTGGAAAAGAGTTATTTCCTGACAAAACCTTTATCTTTCAAGATGATAATGCTCCTTGCCACAGAGCAAAGGTTGTTCAATCTTGGATGTCGACCAATAAAGTTAAAAGAATAAACTGGCCAGCACAATCCCCGGACCTAAATCCTATAGGAAGCTTATGGCAGAGGATTTCTAACATTGTTTCAAGAAAATATTCCACAAAAAAAGTGAAATTAATCGAATTCCTAATTGATGCCTGGTATCGCTGCATTACGAAGGAAGAATTACAAAAATTGGTACATTCTATGCCAAATAGGTGTGAATTAGTTACAAAAAACAAAGGATAGCCTATTAATTAATAAAATAGTTTAAAATTAATTAATGTGTAGTGTAATAAACGTTTAGGTGTATTATATTAGTATTGTGTTTAAGTGCCTTTATTATATTTACAGTAATGAAATGAAAAATATTTGAAAAAATGGGGTAAAACACGAATTACTTCTGAATGAAAAGAATAAAAATAGCGGACATAAAGAAATAAGAATTTAAAGTTTTCCGTAAATAATGGGAATTGTTTAAAATGACCACCACTATTATGACATTCTGCACATCTCACTGGTATTGAACTTTCTACTCGTTGTAGCATGTTCGATTAAAGTTGCAGTCGCTTAGTTGATACGATTTGTTAAATCGTTCACATTTTTCACTAGTGAGAGATATACCAAATTCTTCAGATATCCCCATAAATAAAAATCTAAGGATGTTAGATCAAGTGACCTCGGCGGCCAAGCTATAGCACCCCTACGACCAATCCACCGATCTGGAAAACGATTTTGAAGCCAATCTCTAACCATGATTCCATAATGGGCCGACACACCGTCTTGTTGGTACCACATATTTTGTCTAATTATTTGTGGCACATTTTCCAATAGTATTTGAAAATCTTCACTTAGAAAATGTAAGAAATATTCAGAATTAAGACAATTTGGGAGAATATAAGGATCAATTAAATAATTATTTACCGTACTTGTCCATACTTCGAATAAGAGTTACATGAGTGTTCTCATCTCCCCACACGTGATTATTGTGAATAATATAAACCCTATCTTGAGTAAATGTCGCCTCATCTGTCCACAAAATATTGCCAGTAAAATTCGGACTTTCCTGAGGTTGATTTAATAGCCATTTAAGTGTCTAACTCTGGTATTACAATCCTGTGGTACTAAGTATTGCACTTTCGTTTTTCGTTGTCCTGTAATATTTCTGTGTACCTACTGTCGAGTTTGGTACAATTCGAGAAATATTACGTAAGCTTCTCGTAGTCTCCCATTCAATTAAATCTAACACATTTTCTTCAATATTGGGCGGTCTTGCCATAAATGGATTGCAACCACCGCCATCTCTTTTTAGATCAACACTTCTTCTCTCTCGTAGTCGTTCGTGAGTTCGTGTGATAACTGTGTGGTTTGGATGACTTCTATTTGGATACCCTTCAGCATATAGCCTTGTCTCTGCATTACAATTACCACCAACCTCTCCAAGAATCCAAATAATGTCAGTTTACTCAGCAAATGTGTATTTCATTAATGCAAGTGAAACTGAATTTACTAAAAAAAACGGAAAATGTGTTTGACAACTGTAAAATTCGGAATAGCATTGTCAAATTAATTAGAAATTACTATCAGCCTTGCTTAGAGTTGTCTTGATGCCATATCAAAGTTTCATATTTTCAAAAATTCTGCAATTTGAATAGGTGCAGAAGTAATTTTTATTGTTAATACCTTAGGTTTATTGATGAAGCGTTACTTTCACCGATAGTATCTGTGAGTTTAGCTTTGTTGTTAAAGATACGCAGTATTCGAATTTCACAAAGCTTGTGTGTCCTAAAT
>JABXWE010023721.1:0-13852 GCA_014611495.1 Limonius californicus | reverse complement strand
ACTTAATGAATCGGCGTGCCCAGTAAGGTAAGGTTTATTTTCACCATCAATGCCAGTAGATTTATTAAATACATAAAATTATTTAACAGGTTATTAAGAAACTTGTTGTCTAAACGAGGAAGGAACATAAATATCGATAGGTTATTTTTGACACCCAATCCTGACTGGAAATCCAATGATATAAATACTCCGTGGTTTAAAAATTCCCCAGTCGGAAAAAATACAATTTCAAAATGGACAAGAATGACAGCAGAGGCTATTGGGATTGACACTCAGAAGATCAAAATTACAAATCATTCTCATAGATCTACAACGATATCTCAACATGCAAAAGCAGGCGTTCCAGAGCAGTCGTTAATTAAAATGACTGGACATTCAAGCAGCAGCTCTATAAAACCGTACCTGCAGTTTGATGAGGAGCACCATAGCAAAATTATGCAGCAAATAAGAACTGATGTCGCTAATCATAGAAACGCTGGTGCTGGTGATGTTACAAATCATTTGTCCAGCGATTCCAATGCAATTATAGAAGGTTACCAGCCTAATATTTATAATAATTGTAATTTTCATTTTAATAATTGTTCAAATTTACATTTATAATTAGTTTGTAGAATACAATGTTGATGTTATGGATGTTCGCAAAGAAAAAAATGTATAATTTAAATAAACTATTTAAACATTTATATCTTAGTTACCTTAGCGGGGAGTTTTCGAATATTTGGCCGGGCCAAATATTCGGTTGTCAAGTTTTCAAATAATTTAAATTTGATTGGCCAAGATTGCAGAAATAAGTCACCATCATTGGTTCATGTCTATCATGTGACTACGTAAGGGCGATTCTCATATACAATATCCCAAGTGTCAGGCATATTACTGAAAATTTTTCCCCGCTGTCGCACAAGTGTTTGTTGCAACAAAAACTGCCCAAGCGCGTAGCGCGCGGACAGTTTTTAGGGGCAACAAACACGCGTGCAAGGCAGCAAGGAAAAATTTTAAGGATATATGCCTGAACGAGGGGTATTTGTTCAGAGAATCCCCCGAACAACTACAAAAAATGATTTTCTTACAAAACATCAGGTTGCGATGATCGTCATGAAAACGTTGGTTGTCCGGGAAACAGTAAACAAAGTTGACATTTTTTATAATTTTTCAAGTTTGTGCAAAGAATAAGAGAAAAATGGCAACATTTATATCGTAGTTACCTTAGCGGGGAGTGGTCAAGTTTTCAAATAATTTAAATTTGATTGGCCATGATTGCAGAAATAAGTCACCATCATTGGTTCATGTCTATCATGTGACTACGTAAGGGTGATTCTCTGTCAAATTCCTGCCGTTCGCACATGTGAAAGCAGAGAGGTGTTCGTTTATGTTGTATTGGGGTTCGGTTATTCGCTTGAAGTATGAAGGAATCGAGCAAAATATAAAGAAGAAAGAAAGCAAGAAGAAATTGGAAATTTTTAAGACGGGAGGGGGAGTTGCGAATACGCAACCGTTGACAGATTAGGATTTTCTGCATTAGGTCCTCCTGGTGATTGCAGTTTAACATGGGTACAGTCAATGGCACCTAAAACTCTAGGAAACCGTGTAATCTTGAAAATTCTACAATTGTAGTATTTTTTCCCCTGGAGTTAGTGGAAACCGTACATAGCTTACCCGCAATTCCCAGCTGTCGATTTATGTATGCCACCAAAATCAGCAACCGCAATATAAAACCTTCCAGAAGCAAGAAATCGCAAATACCAGAAGTAACTGAGATAGTGGTGAAATTGCGTTATTCCTGAAAACGTCGTACTATTAAATATACATTGATTATATTGTATTATCAGGTTTTAGTATTTCTTATAGTTATACGAACGTATCTGTACCATGTTGCAGATTGTCTTCGATTTGCTGTAATATATCTCTCACAGTATTCTTTGACAGTCTGTATCTTTTAATGAATTCATTATTGTCCCACATATTTAAATTATCCGGTCGTGGACGTACCGTATATTCACGTCGCTCGCGATTTACTATATTCATTATGTCAACTACATCATTTTCGAATAACACCTCAAAGTCATCAAAAATACCATTTTTAACTACAACTGTCTAAAATACAATAACGCCGAGAAACAGCAAGAAACGTCAACCGCGTGATTCACTTCAAACATAACCAATAATCACGTGCTTTTTGAATTTTGCGGGCGCCTGTCGATTGATACCTACGCGTATCGGCTACTTTCGCTACTCGTCGCCTGATTTATTGGCAAGATAACTTCTTATGTGCTGGTTTGGGTTGCCAATAATTTATTTGACGAATAGTGGGAGTTATTGGCCAAATAAAGCTTGTTGGCAGGTGGAAAGACGGCACAGAGGCTTATTGCCTAAATAAAACTTATTGGGAAGTTTATTGGGAGGTGGAAAGACCGGGCCTAAGAATATTTTCTGTTTGTTGCCCATAATTCGACCGTAATGCATAGCATTTCGAAAATTTTGCTTTATAACTTGGTATGTGTAATTTTCGCAGGAGCATCTCAACAGTCTGATAAGTGTATTTGGTTGCGAACGGTTCCTTTTTGCCGCCAATCTTGATTCGAACTTTTTGAGTTCCTGTAGTGTTAGGGAATTTGGGGGAAATTCATTAGAAGTTGTAAGTGGATTTTGAATTGGGTGGATAGAATTTCCTGAAGTGTGAATGTCAGACGGGACGTTGAGTGATTGGCCGTGTAAGTTGTGGGTTGCTGGTAATAGTGTGTAAGGTGATTTAAGATTGTAGATACTTCATGCTTCGTGGTTAATTTAAATCATCTTTACCTACAGAAGAATTTAATTAGTTGTCTGCTAGTTATTTTGGCATTTCGCTGAATTCTCATTGAGTCCAGCCCAGATTAATTAAACACTTTACCAGAAAATTGAAACGTTACCCACCGCATGCTATGTGTAGTCTTCTGGGACCGTTTACCGATTAACCAGCCTGTCTCGTTCACCTGTAGCTTTCGGTTTCTACGCGCTGTACGAAGTTGGAGATAATCAGCCACCGTAGGGAAGGTTCGAGCTTCTGGGGAGCTTCCGAATACGTGTCAAAAGGTGCCTACATGAGCTGCTAGTCTATCTGGATGCCATCCGCTGCCGCGTCCTCCATAATCGTGTTCAGACGGCTCCGGGAACCACCCAACGGCCGACGAAAGCTTCCCAATTTTCTTTGTTCTTTATATTTGTTCAACCGTATGCAGGAAGCTCCGCTGACCGTTAATTTCAACTAGGCACGTTCCAGACTCAACGGGGAAGCCGATACTGTGTATAGTTTGTATTTCTAACCTTTTGATATTATTTACCTTTTGAACTTTATTATGCATTGGCGACTGGTGTCTTACCTTCAGTAGGTGCATCCAGCTTAATTTTTACCTGTTACTTTATTGCACTCTGATAATTAATTATGGTTTTGCTGTGTTCCATGCGGCCCCAACTTGTGAACAAACTTTTTACGCAACAAATTTCTGCCCGCTGTCAGTTGTGGCTGTGTTTATTTTCACGGCTGCGGGGCATTGTAATTTAGACAACTGGCAATTTAATTTGTTCATGAGTAATATTTCTTGTATTATAGGACAATTATGCGGATTGCTTAGTAGCGATAAACTATTCAGTTTGGTGCTACCATTGACATTTTAGGTGTTGGTTAAGTTGACTTAACATTAGGCCTTGCGTCATTTCACCAGCTTCCGGAAACTCGTATTCGGACTTTAATTATTATTAATTTGGCTTTGTGGATTTTTAGATCCGATTATTTTCAGATAGGGGTTACGTCCGCTAAATTGCTTTCTTTGTCATACTTCATTCGCTTGGGAACTTACCCTCAAATCAAGTTTTCTTCAATTATTTTGACCTGTTGTCTAAATCAAATGAAATAATATTGTACTTACTTCAGCATTTTGTACTTTCTGCATTTACTCAGTTAATCTGTTGACTAATTTTGAGTCAGTTATACATTATGGTCTTAACTAAATTCAGGGTTACTCACTTATGTATTTAATCTGTGGTTGACGCAGCTTAACTGATATTTACTGTGGTTGTACACATACGCTCGTACAAATACAAACACCCAGAAAAATCTAACTATGCTAAACATTCATTAGAATACAATCATGCATTGACATCAAATAATATAATAATATTTTTACACTTCTGTGATGATAAACATGAATTGCATTTACTTAAGGCCTTTCAAATTCACAAACACACTTTAACAAATACTCTTTTAATTAATGAGAATATTGAGCTCATAAATTGCCCGCTATTGGAAGTCTAGATCAGAGTCAAGTCAGAAATCGAGATCCATTGTGCTGTTGCCCTAACTACATATGTTTACAATAATAATGCGTTTGAAAATGACATGTAAAATGGTGAAATACGTATAAAGCAAAAAATAAATACCTGTTGAAATTGAGTATATTATTATTATTAAAATATAAATATGAATTTCAAAGAAGTAAGGCAAGAAACATTTGACATATTAAATTGCTGTCCAACGAGCACACTGGACAGAATTCATGGCTCTTATTATTAGGCCACGTATTTCATTACTTATTTTATTATTATTTCTTTTTTTAAAAGGTTTAGCCATTATTATTTGTTCTTTCGCATCAAAGTACAAATTACAATTGACAACTAGTGAAATTGTTTTGACAAACGAGAGACGATTTGATATAAAGGCAAAAGCATTCGACAAAAGGGAAACGCATTTAAGATAAAGTGAAACCCAACTGATACATAGTGAAAACCAATTGGCAATCCCCGTAATATGATTTAAAAAAAATTAGTGCATGGGCACTATGTGTATGTCTATGTAACACGCCATTTATCCTAAAGTACTGGACTGAACTTTGAAAATTGATTAGAAACAGAAACATGTTTTTGTATGTATTTTCTCCGAACAAGTAATTATCAAAAGATTAGGGAATCTGAAGCACCTCTACAGTTAAATTTAATATTTACTTTTGGAAACACTTTGGGTTCAAAGTTAAGCTCACTACAAATTTATGAAGATGTCAACTTTGTATCTGGTCATTCACAAGCAGAAATAAACTAAATTGTAGCTTATTTATAAGCGCTTACAGATTAGTATCTGAAAGCTAAAGTTCTAACAATTGGATAAATAACGAATTTTAAAAATATTTGAATACCTTGAGAAAATATTTCTCAAGCTTTGAAATGCGCTTATGTATTTGCCACAAATAAATCGCCTATGGCGGGTTTTGTGAATTGTTTAAGGCTGCGGTGCTTTTCAACACTATAATACTGGTTGTCTTATTGTAGGGTTGTCATATGCAGGGTGTACCCGAAATTTACTAAAGTTTTTCTCCAAACGTTCTTCGAAAATCTTGTTTAAATTTCATTAAATGACAGCCAGATTTGAGCTTTACAATATGTTTTTTCTTTATTGCTGCTACTCTTTTGTGATTCTTTCGATTACTTCGCTGTACAGTCATTTCACCTACCACTAAGGTCGACCTTCGCTGAAATTAGAAAGAAAAATCATGTGAGATATCTTTGTATTCATAAATGAGACAAGCAATCAACGCCATAGATGAAATATGGAGGTCAGTGATAAAATCATATGTCCTTTTTGATTTTAAAATCACCATTTGGGCATTTAATTCCCTAAAACACATTTGAAGCTTACTAAACTATTTCTACAGATATTATTGTTTGCACACATATAGGAAAATCATGTTGAAACCATTCCATGGGTATTTGATTACTTATTAACACGACTCGTTTCTGGGAGATTTATGGAATTGTTTGCAATTTTTGAGAATTCCCAGCAAGTACTCGTAACTTCCACATTCTTAATCCATAGACTTCTTGTTATGTTCTTACAGGATTATGTCGAGGTGCTGTTATACTAATTGCCAATACATGTGAGTTGGGGATTACATTTGCAAAAATGCAGCTGCAGTTTGAAATATAAACAAATTCAAGTGAAATGTTTTCTTCATTTTAAATTGGTAAGTGATATAAAATAATAACACAGTTATGGACGACTGGAAAGAAACGCAACAAAACTTTTGGATTACACGACCTAGTCTGTGCAATGTTTAAAAAAATAGAAACGTATTAAGAAGTTGGCTTTGTAACGATTTCCGCGCCTACTTGAAGGCAACCCTTACTACATATTTAGTTGTTCGCGTATTTGTAGGAATTTGTTACATTTCGAAGTTTGCACTTCCGTCAAACGGTGCAGTACGTATTTGAGTTTCGGAAGTTGGGCGGAAGAAAAAGAAAATTTTAACGACGGTTTCCGTAAATGGGACATTTGAGTATTGTCGTTCTTGTCGGATGTATATTTGTGAATAGTGATCTAATTCTTGGTATATCGTTTATCGATTTAGAATTCATTTTCCGATTTGGGGTTCACTACACACAGGAGTTTGTTTCCTATAGTTGAGGGAAAGCAGAAACTCCGGGAATTCAATTTTCTAATTTAGAATTTGTTTCGGTCAAGAAGATTTTTTTTGTTGTGGTATGCCAGTTTCCATCAACTGGTGAGTTATTTATTGACAGAAAAATTTTGTCCTGTCTTAATTTCCTGAACTTTAATTCGAATATCCGATGAATTAATTTAGGCATAGTTTGCGCGGCTGGAAATCCCGTAATTAAGGTGTGCAAAAATTCTACGTTCCGCTGGTGGGTCCAATTGATACGCAGACATCGGCGAGTTACCTCGGGAAGGTTTTTCCATAACCGAGCAGACGCTTGGGGCCATTGATAAGGAGCCTGGAACACGGTCGCATTGATAGCCGTTTCTATTTTAAAAGGGAAGTGCATTTAAATTTGTTTACACTTTAAATTTTATCACATTGCCTTTATATTTACAATTTCATTACTTTCGGTTAAGAGTTAATTAGTTAATTGATTGATTGATATCTGTTCTGGGGAGCGCAATAATTTTCCTCAAATTGTTTGAGTTTCGCCCAATTAAATTCTTTTATTTTGATTGCGTGAACGTAAAGTTGGGATTTCTGTGTACAATTTTGTACCGAAGAATTGTATTTGTGGGGTTACTTTATATTATTAATTAAATGGTTGCAATTTGTCTTTTTTTTTACGTCGAAATATCTGAAGCTAAGTCTACCTAAGGACAGATAGGGAACATAAAGGTAGGTGTTTCCTATTTTGGGGTCCAACTTTCCATTTTCCACCTCGGACGATGTTAGTAAATTATAAGTTGGTGGCACCTATAAATTAATTGTTTGGAACCTACCCCTTCTCGGATTGGGTTTCCGGGATGCTAACGTCTGTCAAACACTGTTAATTTCCTACCTAAGCAGAGATGTAGTTGTGAGGTCGATTTTGTACCTCCACCAATATTAGCGTAAAGATAAAAAGAGGTTAAAGGCGTAACAGCTTCATTAGTATTTTGTTTTGTTTAACTGAATTAGTATTTGTTACCGTTTATGGAATTTGCATAAAATATTGGAATTTCAATAACAAGGCATATCAGAAGAATTTCCTAGGTAGTTTGTATACAGTTAAAATGCAATAAATCACAAAGAAAAAATTTTACAGACTGTCTGGTTTAACAGTGGTTTAGACATTTTCTTGATTTAGGAAGAGGCTTCCGTATACCGATCACGTTAAAGAAACATTTGTGAAAGTTGAATGGAAGGCATTCGGTAAACGATTACTGTCACTGCGTCAAGCAATGCTTAGTTAATATTCCGAAACCTTTGCAAATGTCGAACACGATGAAAAGAAATTGCGTGAAGTTAATGGTAACCTAAACGAATTGCTACTGCTAGTGTTTCAGGATAATTTTAGCGAGTAATTTTGCCTAGATTTTCGGAAGAAACATCAAATTAATTTGATGTATGCCCGTAATTTATGTAGAAGTAATTTCGTATATTGTAATAAAGTTTAGGGATTATCTTAAATATAATTCTAAATTATATTGATACATTTCGTTTCTATCTTTCAGTATTATTGGTATAGCGAAAGTATTTTTGTAAGTTCAATTCAAAACATTAGGGCTGTTCAGATTATGCGGTTAACCAGCTTTCTTATTATCCGAAAACCACGGTTAACAGATATCGAGTAATCGAATTATCCGGATGCTTAACAATTCACTTAATCTAGTATGCCGGCGGAGGGGACCTCGATGGAGTAGTGCGGGAACGCGTTGCCACTCGAGGGCTCAACGAAATGTAGTCGATCGGCTGGGGCGTTCGAATCCCAGCTGGGGCGACCGCATTTCGCTTAGTTACGTTAAGGTACATGTTGCATAAATGTTTAGTGTGTAACGGACGTTCGCACCCCCCCTGGAGGTTCTGGGGAGGGGGGGTAGTATGAATGAATGAGAAAAAAGAAGAAAGGTATGCTGGCTGATACCGAATAACTGGCTAACCGGACTACCAGGATATCGAATATTGTGGTTAATTTAAATAATCGATGTTATCACCTTAAGATCTATAATGAATAGTTAGTTGGGAAAACAACTGTATACCTAGTAGACACCAACCAATTTAAAAGCGAAAATGTTGACACATTTTTACATCTCCACGTGTGTCACAGTAATACAGTAATAGAACACATAGGACACTATAATAAAATCATGACAGTTGACAGTTCTTAAAAATGGAGCAATTTTGTACAATGTTTTCAAAACACTTTCTGGAAGGATTTTGTTTAAGTTCGTGAGTGATAATATGACGTAATAGTCAACAAAATAGTTTAGTCACTCTAAACATGTGTGAAAAACTTTAACCACGTATATCTGAGGTTATTTAACCCCTAAACCATCTAGTATCTTTTTTTGTAATTCGAATAAATTTTGATACAGTTCGCTGTTTATGGGAAGCTAACATCCCAAACCTAGCCTGAACTGTTAGCTTTCCAAAAAAAAAACGTTTATTCAAATTGTACAAGAAATAAAAAAGTTATTTTCATTTTAGTGAATTGATGAAAGGAACTTTACACATACGCTTGTAATGCGGTTGATTTAAGAAAGATTGCTAGGTGATATAATGATTAATAAATTAATCTGGATACTACGGTTAGCTGAATTACGGGCTTTTATGATTTTGTGCAAAATTATAAGTTTAGTGTTCTGTTATCCATAACAGGAATGTGCTCTTGCTGAAATTTAAGGTATAACCGTGTATTACAATCTGTGAAAGGAGGAAAGTTTTTAAATAATTAGGTTAGCAGAATCGGAAGCTGGACAAGTATGTAACATAAATAATTGTTACCTATGTTTAGCTTTAGTTGGCCCTATTTAAGAAAACGTTAGCGCAAATAATTAGTCAAAGATTTAATTACAGGACATCAAGAATATAAAGAAATTGGATAAAAATCCACAGAGATCACATTATACAGTATGATGAGTTGACATTCTAATGTTCTGCGGTGACTTCCTGTGGCGAAACGTAAACATGTTCAAATTGTGACATTAACTTCTACTTCCTGTTGAAGTTTGATCTAAATACACACTTATATTTGGCGAAGATTATTTCTCTACCTATTTGTTCCCTTAATTTGTAAACCACGCCAAAAAAACAAACATATTTATTATATACAGGGTGATATTTGTTATTCTATAGCATGTCCATGTGTGTCACTGTTTCGTAAGTGGTACCTTCTTGTGTAACCTGCAGGAATACATAGTCTGACAGGTAATTTGGCAGTCTTTCTTATTGTGTGTTTAAGTCATAGGGCCTAGGACGGCTCAGTAGTGAGAGAGGCAGGCTTGGATATAATAGTCCAAATGCGTCCGTCCACGTACAAATCGCTGTAGGGGTTAGAAAATTGTACTATTTTCTTGTGTGGTCGGTACTGGATCCCGGTCCCCGTATGCCATAGGGTATTAAATTAATGGCACTTCTTGTGTTGTGGTTGCACATACGCACCATAAACCAGGCAGGTTAAGCACGGTTACGTATCAACACGGTAACCCGCAGAGTCGGGCCCTGTCGTTCTACAGACCATATCACCTTACTCTTGCCTCATACCATCTCTATCCTGCTTAAGCAGTACGAACGAGGATCACGATAATGATGATGGTAATACTTAAATCGCGTTTGCCTTTGGTTCCAAGCATGAGTAGCACCATACAACATAAAAATCTAGTACAGCAAAAATTATATATACACTTTACTATCATTGGAGCTTTTACGGGCTTTGTAGGACCATGGCTTTGAGTAGAGGCAGTTTGAGGCAAGGCTAAGCCAGTTTGTGCTGTTACACAACAGGGGCCGATTTTGCGGGTTGCCGTGTTATGGTGCGTAACCGCGCCTAAGCTGCCTGGTGTATGTGTGGGTCTATGTAGAGCCTTGTTACTCCTCTAGTGCGGTTATAACATGAGGAGTGCCAGTAATTTGATTCTTAATGCAAATGGAGACTGGAATCCAGCACCGGCCATACAGGGGATTCGAAACATTTTCTGATCCCTGGAGTGATATGAAATGGGAAGCGTTTCGACTATTACATTCAAAGCCTGAGTCTCTTACCACCCCAGTTCCTATGATATATACAATAGTTACCTTTTGCCTGAAGGTTTTATATTTTGTCAGATATTATGCATGTATCATTTGCAAACTCCAATTCTTCCAGAAACTCTACAAATCGCCACGTAAATACATTTACATATTTTTCATCGTTACTCTCATCAGCCAGTCAATTAAGATCAAAAGAATAGGGGAGATAAAATGCAGCCTTCACGTACTCTCGTGTGGATTTCAAAATTTTCAGTTCAGAAATGAAATCCCTACAAACAAACTGGGAATCTTTGGGACTTAAAATAAATTTGGATAAAACAAAAGTTCTCAGTATCAATGAAAGATCGCAGGATAAAATAATGCTAGAAAATAAACCAATAGAATCGGTTGCAGAATTTGTATATCTGGGTAGCTCAGCAGCTAAGGAAAACGGTTATCATAAAGATACTATGACATCAATAAATAAAGCACAAATGGCTTTCAATATGTTATGGAAGATATGGATGTCAACTAGCTTTTCTACTTAAACGAAACTTCGGCTATTTAACCCAAATATTAAAAGCCTAGTATTATATGAATCGAATTCAATGAACAAAAACAATGAGAGTGAAATCCAAGTTCTCATTAATAAGCCCGAAAAGAACCTTAAAAATATTCTAGCTTAATAATACTACAAATGCTGAATTATGGAATACAACAAATCAAGAACCTATTGATAAAACAATTACAAGAAGGAAGTGGCAATGGATGGGCCATTCGCTACGGAAAACTAACTATGACGTAACAAAACAAGCCCTACAATATAATATAAAAGGAAAGAGAAGAACTGGAAAACCAATTAATACCTGGAGGAGAGCGGTAAATAATGGCTTAAACCTTTCTAATGAAACATGGTGTGACATTAAAAATGATGTACAAAATAGAGTAATATAGACACAATTTCTAAAAAATCTTACAAGTTAGTGCTCAACTTATACAGAAGTGATGTAACGACAGTGATTAAGGATTCAGAAGTATGGAGGGCCGGCAACCTTGCTACTTTCATACCCGCTACAGAAACATCGCAAGACGCCCTATATTCCACATGGAACCTATAAGATAAGATAAGATAAGATAAGATAATTTATTTAACTGTGTTACATATAAAAATATATTTACAGCAGGTCTGGCAATAGATATTATAAAACACATGTACATAAAAAGTTTTACAATAAACGGCATATTACAGCGAAACTTCTAAACATGTAAACAAAAGGGAGTGTCCAAATATTCCTGAACGCCATAAAAACATTTGTCAATTAAATAGTGTTTTACCTTGAATTTGAAACAGCTGAAATTCAAGGCTTTCACAAAAACAGGTAAATGATTGTATAATTTGAGATTCAAGGAATTCTTTTCGGATTTTCGAAGCCTAAATCGAGAATTCCTTAGTGCATTACCGAATCTCGTGTTATGTTCGTGAAAGTCTCTGTTAACAGGAAGATTGTCTATATTCTTGTGAATTTCGAGCAAGGTCACATAGATATATATAGATGGTACTGACATTATCCCAAATTTAATAAATATAGGACGGCAATGCTCCCTGCTGCCTGCATTCCCAAGAATCCGGATTACTTTTTTCTGTTGACGAAAAATCCTTAAAGCATGTGGTGAGTTTCCCCATAAAATTGTGGCATAACTGATGAGTGAATGAAATAGCGAGAAATACGCCAATCTTAAAATGTCAGGGGTTACAAATTGTTTTAAATTTCTGAGCAGGAATACGACGCTGGATACTTTTTTGCTAAGATAGTCAACATGAGACGACCAGTTTAAGGAATTGTCAAGTACCACTCCTAGCATATGGACGTTGACCCCTATCGTTACGTTATTGACAGATGAGAAAGTAATCCTTTGAGTTTTGTCTTGATTAAGTTTAAGTTTATTGGTGTAGAACCATTTTTCAGCTTGTTTCTCACTTTGCACAGACAATTGTAGAGAGCTATCCAGAGTTTTCGCAGAAGAAAGTAAAGTAGTGTCATCGGCAAATAACACACAACATTTAGGAACCATGTAATGGTACAGGTCGTTAATATAAATAATGAATAGAAGAGGACCTAATACGGACCCCTGAGGGACGCCGTGCACTACTTGTTTGAGCGCAGAATTTACGTTGTTAATGTTCACACATTGTGTTCTATTTTGAAAATAAGATGTGAAAAGACTGAGCGATGAATTTCTTACACCATAAAAACTTAGTTTTTGCAAAATGACATCGTGCGGGACACAATCAAAGGCTTTCGAGAGATCGCATAATGTAACAGCCGTATGATTACCTTCCTCAAGCCCCTCGACTATATAGTTAACCACTTTCTGAACGGCTTGAGTTGTAGATTGTTTGCTGCGAAAACCGAATTGGCTAGGATTAAAGAGAGAGTTATCCTCAAAATATTGAACTAGTTTAGCCTTTATAATTTTTTCGAATATTTTGGCAAAAATTGGGATAATTGAAATAGGGCGGTAATTGTCAATAACAGTTTCATCACCTTTTTTAAAAAGTGGAATCACTTTTGTGATTTTAAATTCTTCAGGAAAAACACCAGATTTAAAGCAGGCATTTATAAGCACGGATAAAGGAAATGCAATTATATCCATTACCTCTTTAACTATTTTACTGTTCAAGTCATAAACATCTAGACAACTTGAATTTTTTAAAGACATTATAGCTTCACAAACCTCCTCAGGTGTAACACTTTCAAGATTAAACAAACAAGTTGGAGTTGGGACTGCTTCAAGCAGATCCATCGCGTCATAGTTAGTATGGGGAAGTGACGCAATTAAATTGCTGGCTATTGTAACAAAGTAATCGTTAAAAAGATCCGGTGCAATATCTGGATCAGGTTTAACTGAACATCCGCCATTTCTTTCGGCGTTGATTAGTTTCCAAGTATCTTTTACCTTATTTTCGGAGTTTACAATAAAGCTGTTGTAAGCACATTTTTTTGCATTTATAATTTCAATTTTATATTGTTTACGTAAAGCATTATACTTAATTAGTACATCCGGATTTTTACTAACATTATAAATCAGTTTTACACAGGATAATTTATCTCTTAGTTGCCTAAGGGAATCACTAAACCAGTGAGCAACTGGCTTATTTTTATTAGAACATTTTTTTATCGGAAAATGTTTATGTACAAGCGATTTAAAATTGTTTACGAGAAACTTGGACATTCGGCTTACGTTAAAGTCTGGGTCGCAAAAGATTGTCCAGTCAATATCTGACAAGGACGCTCTGAATTTTTGTAAGCCATGTATAGTTATCTTCCTCCTATATGTTGGTTTAGGAGCATCTGTGATCGCAGTGATTTTAATAAACTGGCCGCAGTGGTCGGACAGAC
>JABXWE010023720.1:0-22733 GCA_014611495.1 Limonius californicus | reverse complement strand
AAATAATTTGCTGATCTGGTACAATGTCTAATAAAAAAAAATGGATCACTGGTGATAACTGTCGTAACTATTTAGCGTCGTTACTAAACCCCTTGTGTTATAAAGATAGCGATATCGAATATGAAGATTAAGACAACCAACTGTTGTGTCTATGGTTGCCATTCGTTCAAAATGCCGGAGCTTCTATTTATTTCTAAAAATAAACGGTGTTACATATAGGGTGTTCTTAAAACATTGAATCAAATTTCAAGAGCGTGTTGGGGGGGAGGACAATAAGTGAATAAAGTTCTATTAAACATATGTCCAAAAATGCATTATTAAGGACAACTTCCTTCTTCGAGAATACTGGCCTCTATTTGTCGGATAAATGAATGTCGCACTCTTTCAAAAGCTTCTGTAGTGTATGGGATACATTGAAATGCGCTTGAATACGCTGCCAAAACTTTACTACAGTTTCTAGCGCTTGATCGTGAACAATACTTTTAGCATGACACAAATATAAATCGAACGGAATTAAATCTGGTACCTGAGAGACCATGCAATTGGTCCACTGCGTGCAATCCAACGCCGAAAAAATGTGCGGTTTCAAACTTTAAATAAGCATTCCTAACTTAGCGGTTCATGTAACTCCTCCAAAACATTTTTTAGACGTTGTTCATAAAAGTACCGGAAAGTTCACACCGGAATATTCACCGTGGAAAGTTCACTACCTAAAAATCACTTGATTGAGTGCCAATAATTGAGAATGTTGTAAGTGGGCCAACTGAAGTGAGATCTCACTCAATAGTAATTTTTATAAATGTTGATAGTAGCAACGCGTTACAAAAATAGTAGAACTAAATCTTGAGTAACGCTATACGATCAAATTTTGCATCATACTTAACGAAAACGCAACAGAAACTTGCCAAAAATTAAAACGATCTGACCGAGAGCCTGCTCAATCGAGAGTAGAGGATTTAAGATGGCATAAAACAGTTTGGAATGACCGTAGGAGGGTGGAAGACGTACCTAGCGCTGGAAGACATCGCACATTAAACACTGATAAAAATGTAACCAAAGTGAAGACCCTCGTGAGATCTAATCGACGTTAGACAGTCGGAATGCTCGCTAGTGACGTTAATTTGAATCACCAAACCATTCACGCCATTTTCACCGACAAATTGGGCATGCGGAAAATTTATTCAAAGCTGATTCCAAAAAATCTCACCAACGAACAAAAGGAAACCCGAAGGAATGTGTGCCTTGAACTTCTTGAGTCCATGTGACTTCTTTCTTTTCCCCAAGCTTAAATTCTACCTAAATGGTCGTCATTTTGGCACTGTGGACAACATCTAAAAAGTCGTGGTAAACCAATTAAAGGCACTTTCTGTTAAAGACTTTCAGCTGCCGGGAATGGACACAACGTCTCCGGTGGTATGTGGCTTCCCAGGGAAACTACTTAGAGGCAATGCAGCTCTGTAGTTCAAATGATAATCAAAAAAAATTGTAACCTCAATCTGATTACTTTTTCGACACATCTTGTATAGCAACGAATTTATTACGAGTTGCAGCATGATAAACTACCATGGCACTTTGAGTTGCACAATGTTTTTGATGCTTTACAAGCATACTTATTGGCAATACATTTTGCTTTGCAGTGAAGCTTTTTATAGCCTTTTCCACCAGTAAGTGATATTTTTGACACAATTTCACGAAGACTGCATTCATGTGATTTAACATCTTGAGTATTAGATAACTTTTCCTTGGCAACAGAAAACTAGTTCCTTGTTGGCGGTTTTCTCAACTTTCCTTCTGCCGTACTAATCTGTAAACCTTTCTGTCCACGACTTTTACCACTACTGCAACTAAATTTGTAGAATCTGTACATCCTCTATCAACATTTCGAGTCGGCACTAAAGCTGTACTACCTTTTTCTTGTGGTAAAAAACTTCTATTTTATGACATTCTCATTTTTTGCTGGAACTTCCAGTGATTCTCGTGCTGAATTTTTTTGACCTCGATTGCTTTAGACTAAACACATAATGTACAAGTTATTTTAATCATATCTTTCTCTCCCCTAGCTTTATCACTAGTGTGGTTTGCAGGCGCTGAACATATTACACAGATATACTGGTTGCTACGTTAGATAACACACAATTATTTCTACTTTACCTTTCATGTTACTACCTTCATCATAGTTGGAAAATAGTTACTGGTTAATTTATTATGTTCTTCTTTGGTTTCAAGATCTTCTATAACTCTAGATGGAAATGATATCGAGGTAACACCAACTGTAGTTTTGCATCTAAATACCTAACAAAACTGTCAGCTGACTCTATACAACGTACGCAATGCAGTGTTCTTATTATTGGGCAACGGTAAACGACAATGATGTCAATAGCCGACCTATGTTGGTATTTTCACACTGTTACATTTTAATTACAACATTTCCCAATATAGAAAGTCAATGATGAGAATGTCCGGCCAATGTCGACAATGCCCAAATTCTATGGGCAAACAGTCTTTGGCCGTAACATGTAGTATATTCTGATAACTACACACAACTCGAAACTGCGATTATGACAAAAATTTTAGGTTGCATAAGCTTCTGTGTATGTGTGAATACGCTGGCGTCAAAGGATAGATAAAGCAGAGGGAATGCTAGTATCGCAGTTCTTCCTGTACGTATGCATTAGTTATTCTTATTATACAAATTGTAGTTTGAAAAAACATCTAAAGTAAGTGTGCAATGGACAAGAAAAAATCGTTCGAAAATGGTGTATCTCAGGCAAAGCAAAATGGAAAAGTGTTTTGATTAAGGCAGTGCGCCACAGTTCTACAAACACATAAAAAATATTGTGCATTTATATGTCTGAAAATAACTTTAATAAAAGTAAATTACTATGATTAGGAAACTTTTCAAAATATGTAACATGTAAGAAGAAATTTTACTTTGAGCATCCTATTATTTATTGAGGAACCACTTACGTATTACCTCCAACTTTTCTCACTTTGTAACCATAGAGTCTGTAAGTAAAGGTGCCATTGCGAAGTAAATGCAGAGGAATACATGTTGAAAGGATAATGAGACCATATCGAAAGTTACGAATGCTGAAAATGCATGCTTTTAATCACGCAGTATCGGTTTATATACAAAAAATTAGTAAAATTCAAATGTTATATAATATCTGTCAACTAGGTCATGAGGTCATGCCGTCTGAAAGGCTACGATTAAGATTAAGATTAAGATATTTTGCATACAGAAATCGTTTTTTTTTCAGTGACTATATTCACATATTGCTTGCTTGCTTGCTTTGAAAGAGCGAGATCTAGGACGCGGTTTTCCAAGCATCTCTATGCACTTAGGCCACATTTGGCCCATTGTACACCCTAACTAAGAATTTTGCCTATCTGGGGTAATTCCAACTCCAGTAATGATTTTTAACGTGTCACACATCGTATTGGCACGGGACCTACGGCTTTACTTCTTATCCGACAGAAGGCGCATTTTCAGATTTTTCCCCGCTAGAAAAATCTCGCCGACCTCAGCCAGGTTTGAACCCGCGTCCCTCAGATCTAAAGGCAAACGCGCTAACCACTAGACCACCGAGGCCGGCATATTCACATATTACTTAAAATAATAATTTATCATTACCAATGAAAACCCCGAATACGCATACTCACTTAGGAAGAACCACTGACAGTTTTTAAAAGTTAAAATGTACAGATGATTCGAAAACAACTCTAAAAATGCGTAAAGTATCATAACTCATTTGAACTAAAATGAAATAACATGTTTTTAAATAGAACTGTAGAAAAGCATAGAGAAAATCAAGGATAAATAAAACGCCACATGAATCTTCAGAAGTATGTGGACACTAGAGAAGGCTATCCAAAATATACATTTGCATACATATTCAAGCGAACATATAAAAAAAAAGTAATTTTCCTCTAGGTATATTTACCACAATTTTAAAGGAAATGTGCGTCTTAGATCTGTAGGAACTCTTATAAAAATATTATACAGCTACAACTAAAAGTTAATATATAATAACAGTTCATTTTAAGACTGTTTAGATTGATTATAAATAACTGTTAACCGTGATGGAATCTCCACAATATTCTTTTACCTTACCAGCTACCAGTGCAAAACACGTTAGAAATCCCTACTGGGCTCCCAACTACCACAGATAGGCATAATTTATATGGTTCAAATGCTTCAGTAAAAAGAGATGTTTGGAAAACCGCAACCTAGATCTCACCCATTTAAAATAAAAATCGAAAGGGGTTCACATGTAAATTACAGCTCTGAAACGAACAGTATTAATCCAATTTATAATCATAATAAACACAAAATGATGACTACGTTTGTACAAATACTGGAAAATTTAGTACAGTACAATTTCAATATTTATTTAGGACCGCATTAATATTTAACTAAAATCGAAGGTAAATCATAGCCTAAGCATACGGAAAAGCATATTATTATTTGCCATTATTTATCTAGTGGGATATATTTACCCTTGCTTTTAATTTAATACGTTCAAACACAGTTTACATGGATCTACTTACTCTCTAAGCAAATACATGCAGCAAACAGCCAACAAAACTACTTGATTCTGCAACAAATAAGTTTTCAACAGAAGTAAACAATGAGAAAACTTGCTTCGTTGATGTCTCGCGTTTCATACATTTCGTCTAAGGGGTTTACTGGAATTTTTTAAATTAAGTAATGCAGAGCCCGATATTCCAACAGTTTTGCGTAAGATATTTATCAGTTATAATCAAATAAAGAGCTTGCTGCTCATATAAGATTCACACATACAATTATCAAAATGCAGTAAAAAACATATCCGTAAAATCAATGTAATTAAAATTATACTAAGCTAATTCTCACTGAAGTTACGATATTAAATCCATTGAACTGTAGAGTTCAATGATTATATCGCAGTATTATATCACCAACTATACAGATGCCCCGTATGACTGGTTATATAAGTTACTCTGTAAATATTCCCGTTGACTATGTTGATATTAAATTACAGTATTTCTTACGTAATTCAAGCTTTCCACCAATCTTAACCAGTATGAAAATTAAAATTACGTCATATTTGTAAACACTAAGTTTACTCCCATGCACCATTAAAATTGTAACTTCTTTTACATTTTTGTGATAGTTAAGCTACATTATATGCAACGCTATATCGTACAGTTTTCAAAAATGATACATGTAAGAGTTCCCAGAAACGTACTAAATTTGTAATTGCTAACTATATCACGTCTAACAACACAAAACTTTCTGTTTAAATTTTGTATACGTGGTAATTTCTCTATCATTAGAGACCCTACTTTGAGTTTCTATTTCATTTTTCAATTACTTGTGTAATGTTTTTAATATACCTCGATTTAGGCAAAGAGAGTTATACCAGAAAGTCATCTACATTCTAAGACTATGTAGTAATGTAAACTACAGTAATCGCCGTAATACGTAATACTAGATATTACAAATCAGCGATCAGCACATTTTTTTGTTGTCAATTTTAATGCAATGGTAGTAATTACTATTACATGCATTAAAGAAAGCAAAACATATAACAGTTAATAAATCAGCCCTTGTGCTTTTACATACATGTAACTCAAAAATTAAAGCATCACTTTTAATTGTTTCCCGGATTTATAACGTACTTGATTTTGTTGTGTTAACAATCTTGTTTCTTTCTTTTTGCAGAAAAAATCTGTAATGTGTGCACTTTAAGCTGACACAAAACATTATAGAAAAAATAAACAATACATGTACTACAAACAAGTCTGATACAATTTGTTGATGCAGTATAAACTACTTTCCTTAAAATCCATCCAAGTTATGTTGGACTAGAGATGGGACATACAGTGATTTTTCCGTCACAGGTTCAACCGTGACTACTTCAGTTAAACCACCGTGACAAAATCCTGTCTGTCACATCCAATCACTTTTTAAAACAAATCAAAGCAACATTGGAGTTCATCAAACAAATTCCCTAACTCAGCCACGAGTTAGGTTAGACAACCCTTATTAACAATAAAAAATTTTTAAATGCGCGTTTATTAATTTTATTATATATAGAAAGCGGCAACTAATTAAAATCGATACAAAAACGGGAACGCAAGTTTTTAAATATTATAAATAATAACTGGACGCCAGTATTTACAATAACGATCAAAATATGAGTAATTGATTGCCAGAAAACTGTACATGATGGTAGTTTACACTCCAAATGCAAAGAATCAAGAAATAATAAATTCACCATACTTAACGGACTGTTAATTAAATTATAAAATAAAGAAATAACTTAGTTTCGAAAATAAGGATTTGCTGAACTAGGTATACAATAATAATTAAAATAATTAACCGCAGGATAAGTAACATAATCAGAAACTGCGTCGTTGAATAATAAAATAATGAAAAGATATTCAGAAGTTTTAATATCTGAACTTAATTAAATACTAATTTGCACAATTGTAATCTATATGAATTATCAAGCAAGTTATATGAATATCAAAAAACGTTATATATAAGGTTTCAATTACACAAAGAATTTATTAATTTCTTTACATTAAAGTTTATCTGTACGCACTATGTCAGTATAAGGATAAGTACAGTTCCTTTAAAGAAGAAAATATAATATACAAAAGCAGCAAAACAGCACAACATGGAGTCTCAAATTTGGTGATGCAGAAAACATTTAATTGCCATTTTCTGTATGTTTTTGGGAACGCAACCAATACGTCCCGACGATACGAAAGCTTAAACCAATATGTCTCTTCATCTATACACCTTTCAAAGTTTACCAAAAAAATTCCAATTCCTTTAACTGCATCAAAAGTAGATCGAGTGCGAATATAATATTAATTTTAAAAAATTGTAAACTAAAATACGAGGACCCTTCAGAAATATATTACGCTTGCAACAAAACCTTACAATGTGACACACTGAGGAGACTATCGCGTATCGGGAGCTGTTACAACGTAATTGTTCTTGTTCAGCCACGTACAATACTCCGCTTTGACAGTTGATATGCCTAATGGAGTCATTCATGCTTCGGTATGATCCGTGTTATTGTATTTTACTTAGCCGCTCCAACTTGGAAGAGGTCGTCTACAATTTCATTCAAAATGGTTTATATTATGACGAGCTTCTGGTAAATTTACTGAACTACTAGTGACGGCACAGTCACGGAGCTTGGTGTAGAGTACAAAATTTCACACAAGTTTTATAGTCACCATTAGGGACGGTCACCGTTTCGATTTTTTCGGACGTCAGTCACCACCCGTTCCAGTGACAAGCCAATCACTGTGACAAAATTACAGGTCGTGGTTTCACGACATATCTATGTTAAATAGATATTATTTCTTTACATCCCTATATTTTGGGTGAATTAAAGGTATAGTTGGTAAAGAACTTTAACCTGTATAAATCAACGAATTAAACACACTACATTATGCATGTAACTTACTTACTTAGTCGTCCTCTTCTACCTCACGGTGTAGAGGTGTGGAAAGTTTTTCACTTCTTCCTATCCTTCGCTAGGTTAGTTGCTTCATCCCAGGTGATGCCCCGATTGCTAAGAACTTCTTTAAGCGACTCTTCCCATTTCGTTCGCGGTCTTCCTCTCCCTCTGCGGCCTTCGCCCTTCGTTTTCCATGCGAGATTCGGGAACCTTGTTGAGTCCATTCTGGTGCTGTGGCCGAACCATCGGAGTTGTCCTTGCTCTATCGTATACTGGATGGGTTGGGAGTTCATATTTCTTCTAATTTCTTCGTTTTTAATTCTGTCTAGCCTGGTTTTGTTTTCAACTCTTCTCAAGAACCTCATCTACATTGCCTGCAATTGCGATTTCTGTCTGGAGTGTAGGCACCATGTTTCGGATCCATATATGAGTGTGGGGACGAAAGTTGATTTGAACACTGCCATCTTAGTCTCTTTACTAATCTCCTTCTTGGAAATGAACGACTTGTTTATGGCTCGATATAGTCTTCCGGTGGCTGCCACTCTATTATTTATTTCCTCGTCCATTCTGCCATTCTGTGCAATAATTGACCCTAAATAGCTGAAGTTTACGACCTGTTCTGATTTGTAGTCATCGATGTATATTGAGTGAGTTTCTGCTTCTCTCGAGATTATCATGGTTTTCGTTTTTTCCTTATTTATTAGCATCCCCCTTGTTTCCATTTCTTGTTTCCAGGTAGTTAGGTTCTGTTGAAGGTCTGACTCATTATTTGCTAGTAGTACTGCATCATCGGCATACAGTATCTCTGAGAATACTACCGGTTTCATCATCCAGTGGCCCACTTTTAAACCTTTTTGCAATGTCATCCATAATCATGATAAATAGATATGGGGATAAAATTTCCCCTTGTCTTACACCTGAGTTCGTTTTAAACAATTTTGATTCTTCGTTGGCCGTTCTGACTATGTTTTAGGAGTTCTTGTAAGAACTTTTGATTGCTTCCCTTAAACCGACGCTGACACTGTATGTAACTATTACCCAACATTCCTTCCTAAAATTTCTATATGGTGTAAATCTATCGTATGGGTACTTACCTACATACAAGGTTAAGATTAGTGTGCATTAGTGCTGTCTCCATCATTCATAATTGTTATCATATAAATGATGTCTGCTGTGAAGATCATTATGTGAATTCTCTGGAATGGAAGGGAAATTATTCTCCTTGAATACTAGCATCGTAAAGCCACTATTGCAGCTAAATATTACACAAAGTTTGTTGAAAACTTAAGGAAGCTATCAAAGTGAAGAAAAAAATGAATGACCGGTGTTCTGTTCCATCAGGACAGTGCGCCAATTTACAAACCTTCTTCACATCCCCTTATTCCCCAGATTTGAACTGCAGCGATAATGAAACTTTATCTGACATTGACGCTACAAATTAGTGGCTTAATTCCTTAGAAGAAATGTTGTATTCTGAACAAATTGGTATATTGATGCACAAAAGTATTAATGTTGATAGCGATGTTATTAAAGAATTAAACTATCGTTGTTGTTAGCACATGTTGCAACATTTCTTTTAGGTCAGGGACCTAGTGATTTTTTCCCGTATATGCCATTATTCTCCTTTGTTTTAAAAATACATTATAGTTAACATACGTAAATTGTGAAATGATATACTTTTAATATTTAATACGTACCCAAATACATATATACTGCATGACATTGAAAATGCCACACCCATTAAATGGCAATATATTTTAATAATTTTTAGGCGGTAATATAGGTGTATATACTGCATTAAATGATTAAAATTTCAGGATGATTAGAAAATTCTAAAGCCTTCAAATTCAATAATGAAATCCTCGTAAGTTAATGCACTCCTATACTCTGGGAGGCATGATTCGAATAAGCTGATCGATGTTTACCTGTGGCGTGGTGTCCCAAGCAATCAGAAACTCATTTTTAAATCCCTGTAGATCCATCAGGGAACAGATAATTGACCCAACTTTCTGCTATAATATCCCATACCTGTTCAATGGGCGAAAGATCAAGCGACTTTGTTAGCCACAGAAGAACGATGATATCAGTTTTACGAAGGAACGTTGTAGTGACAGCTGCAGTATGGGGTCTGACATTATCATTCTGGAGATAGAGCAATGTAACAGATTCCAAGCATACCGAATGTATCCCTGGAAATTCATATTTCCTTCCAAGAATGGTAGCGGGGACCTACTTCCATATGCTATGGCACCCCAAACCATAAGTATTGCGTAAGCGCTCTTTCGCGTTCCATCCAGTATTGAACATTCCGGGGTTTTCCACATCTTCGGCAGACGTCTATAGTGGGCCCACAAATAAAATCATGATTAGTCACTAAACACAAT
This sequence comes from Limonius californicus, assembly GCA_014611495.1. Taxonomy (NCBI): domain Eukaryota; kingdom Metazoa; phylum Arthropoda; class Insecta; order Coleoptera; family Elateridae; genus Limonius; species Limonius californicus. The sequence goes on along the minus strand of JABXWE010023720.1, from coordinate 12,883 downwards.
TCGATTCAATTCCTGGTCCCATTGGACACGTTCCTGGTACCACTACAGTCTTACTTCTTTATGCCTTTCGGTCAATGGCAAGATAAGACGCGGTCGGTAGAATTAAAGACCAAAAGGCCTTATGCTGCGGTAAATTAACCTAATAGGGAGTTGTCCTGTAGTAGCCATCTATTCATTGGCAAATGATCTAGTGGTAGTGAACCGGTCCCTAAGAGCATTTATTCTTAGGAAGTGTTCTTCGCGAATCTTTTAAAAACATACGCCATAACAAAAAGTAACTTTTATTTTTAGAAACTCCCAAAACACACTAGATTCCTTTTCCAATCATTATGAAATTGTAATAATGTTGTTATGTGATTTTTAAATTTGCCGCACACTTTGGTAATTCCGTAATTTCTTTGCCGCTTCGTTGGAATTAGTATCGCTGTTCTAAATTAAATTCTTATTTTGGATTACTATTTTTCGCTATTTTGTTTTGACTTGAAAATTTAGTTAACGATATTTTAATCAAGGTCTTGTTTTTGGGTTACTATTTTCGGTATTTTGTTTTGTCTTTCGAAGCACTAAATGTGATTAATAGTTTCTTTGTGTAAAATCTGCAAGCTTTTGTTTTTCTCTCGCGCTTGACCTCTATTTGTTCAGAATCCACGTGCCATGAGATTCCTTCTGGAATATTCCCAAACATTTCGTAATGTTGGGCAATATCGTTTGGGGAGAAGTGCAGGCCCCATTGCTTCTTGGGTCAGTCCATTCTTAGATCTCGAGGACTCCGCTTGTCCGAAGCTCCATCATCGGCAATCGTAATTACGTCAAGTGCTGCAGGGGCGGCTCTCGGGTTTTTTTTTGTGAGGGGTATCAGTAATATGTTTTTCCGTTCCGCTGTTGTACCAAGGGGTACTCTACAGGCTGTCGGCTATTGCCGGATTAAGAAGGATTAACGTGATTCAACCCCAGGAAAAGGCAACTCTTCCGTGAGTTGACCAGTCGCCTTTCGGCGGATCATTGTCAAAGCCCAACGCCCGTGGTTCTGCAGCCATTTCATGCTACCGAAGGTTCCTGTCTTCGCCTCTGTTCATCGTTTATAACTGGAAATCGCCGTCTTATTGTGCCGTCTCCTCGTCAAGGTAAAGAATGTTTTTGTTGTTGTGCAGTGAAAAGGAATAAACCTTTTTTTTTGCTCGCGTCAACTTGCAGAATTTCGCGATTTTGAACTCTTTGTAGATAACCTAAAAGCGATCTTCAATCGCTAATGTTTGTAAAACAATATTAAAATAGTATTTTGCTTGTAAACTACGCCATTGACCACACAGATATATAGCAGAATAAATATTGTGAGTCAGCGGCGTCGTTTTCCCCGAACGTTCAAGGAATTTCTTAATTATTGTAATTTTAAACTATTTGTGTGATAACTCGCCATTTTGTTGTATGTGGACCAAACAGATTCATTATATGTGTTTTAAAAATTTACTGCCTCTTTTATTTATGTGTATTCTGTATGTGTTTATGTAAAAATTTTGCAAGCTTTAAATATACAGGTGAAGGCACAATTAAAGGTAGGTTCCATTCACGTGAGCTGCTGGTTTCTCGACCTTCCGCGAGGACCTACAAGACCAGCTGGAATTTGTAAGGTGGCGCCCACTTATTTTGACTCGCCCTGTACACAACTTGAAGCATTTTCTCTATAAGCGATTTTTAGCGAACTCCCCCCTACTCCTCTGAGCAAGCCGCTGGCCTTTACCATCTTTTTTTTGTTTGCGGGTCCAACGTGCGATTTTCTCTGTCCCATAATTCTCGTAGCGAGAATTGGCCCGTAACAATGTATTACCTAATTTATCACATAAAAATTGTTACATTATATTGACGTTTACTGGGTATTGCATTTTCAATGTCATGCAGTGTATATGAATTTACTAGGTGCATTGTTCTACAAATATACAACATACTACGTTTGAAAAATACTTTATCAGTACTTACCATTCGAAACATGAAAATTGTAACCACATTATGAAATTTACAACATGGATCAAATAATTCATCCATAATCGGTGGTGCACCTTCAACAGATGACGAAAAGAAAGAATAGTGGATATGAAAATGCAAACGTAACAGCAAATGTTCATCTATGAGAAGTCTATATAAACATATCAACCACAATATCGGATTTAATAACGTCGAACGGAATATACCGAAATAATATAAATACACGAAGATAAATGGGTGACCTTAAATAATGAAGATACAAGAACACCGATCGATGTAAACCATATCAAAATAATGACAGATGGACAAAACGTCGCGTCGGAAAAAATGTTGAATACAAAAAAACTGAATTGGATTACATTGAAAGTAAAAAATATAAAATATCTAACACGAATGACAGAAACAACGTCTAAATATAAAGTACTAAATGATAATACAGTAGAAAATACTATATCAAATTCAAGCCCTCGTAATGGCGAAAGAAAAAACATATCTAATTATTAATCTTCATTAACTAGTAGCAATCGTAGAAACCTGCAGGTACATGGGATATCATAAATATATAACATAAAACATTATTATTATTATACCAGGAATTTTTGAAGTAAATATGGAAGTATAGTATCATCATAAAATAGAATATTTTTGGAATATAAAATTGAAGCTGATATATTTAATTTGGTCGCAATATCCAAAATCTTTGCATTATCCTTTTAAATCAGCATTCGCAGCGCCTGTTTGAAGTGGTAATTGGTATAGTATATTGATAATACAGCAAATGCTCAAATTTCAAGTAATATAATTGTATCCGAAACGATGCCTATATAGGAATGGCTTCTAGTTGATCAAATACAAATACGCAATTGTTATTAATTTTTGTTTTAGCTTGCTTTTAAAAATTCAAAATTGTTTTTATTATATAAAAATGATCATTATCCTTAAACTCATAGAATAGCGGTTGACAACCGGCGACACGCGTGCCACTAAATGGCGCGAAAAATTGTGCTGTGTGGCCCGCTGAAATCTAATGGTTTTAACGAACTGTAAAGTACTGCTGCAAAGAATAAGTTAGAATGGGAGAAATTCGACATCATTTGCTCAAGCTGTGATTGGTAAGACAAAGGATTGTGTAGGGTTACTAATGAGGCATCTGAACAGCTTACATTTACGTTTACAAAGAAAAGACTGTCACTTTTCAATACTGATGTCTTTTGTATCATCTTTCATGAACAAAATTTTACTTTTTTTATAATGTTTTTTCACAAAACAAAGTATTTCAATTCGTTCAACTGCAAGAACAAGCAAAAATATGTGAAAATACCTCAAATTATGGGAGGTGCACAAATGTAATATCTGTTTTACATGATTCCTTTGCAACAAAAAAATAGGAAAATTATTGAATCTTTACAAACCCCTTTTCGACTGATGTTGAAGACCTACATCACTATCTTCCAGGCATGCTGATAGAAAATATAGAATTCAACATAATATTCCAGTTAAAGGTAAATATATATGAGATTATTTCCAGTTTAGCCAGTTTAAATTATGTTGAACTCTGGAAACACCCAAGATACAAAAGTCCACAGGAGACAAATTCCATGAAATGGTTGTCCACCACTGTCATAGCATACAACAAGTTTATTTCTTGCTGTTTCTTATACAGGATCCCACAGAGTATCCTAGCGGTTTTGGAATAGTTGTCGTTCAGGCGCTAGTAGCTATAATCGGGTGAGGGTAACGTCAGTGTGCAATACAATCTGTAGTTTGTCTGTTACCGAAATAGCATAGCCATACGCCAAAACGCCGCAGCTAAAGAAGTTGTCAAATGATGTAGCTTCCGTTTGTCATGCTCCTCCAACAAACAAAAAGGTATGGGCATATCACTCCAAAGTTCGCACCAGTAAACCATACTTCTGTTAAATATGAAGAGGTCGTTCGTTCGGGAAGGTCTGCGAAATATTTTCGAACCAATATCAAAAATGTTGTTTGTTGACGCAAACTGGTAAATGGATGTAAACAGCATCACTTGAAAGAACACGATCCTCAGCTACGTTATTTTAGAGTATAACCACTACATGTTGGTAACTGAAATGGTACAAATGGCACAGTTCGAGTACATTACTCCCAACTACATATAGCCACTAGCGTCCGAGGAACACCCATATCTAAACCGTCAGGTTATTTTCCAGGACCTTATACTATGTGTCGTTTTAAAGATAACACAAAAAACTGTTGGTAATTACACGTTGATCCATTTGGATAAGAGCCCTTGCGCATTATTATAGGTTCCATTTTACTTATTCGAAACGATTTTTCTTCTACAAATTTTCCGTCCGACGTTTTTCTGCTCCATTTGACGCTTTTATAATTCGACAGTATATCTATTTAACGTTTTTATAAACAATGTTTACACATTTGGGTTGTTTACAAAATTTTAGAAATTTTATTATAAATACTTTTATTTATTAACTTTCTTTAAATTATACATATTAGCTTTCTAAGCAACGGTCCCCTTTTTTGTAAAAGTTTATTGCCGAAGCAACGATATACAATTGTTATATAAAGAAATGTTTTAGAATAATAAATAAAGCAATGCACTTATTCCAGTGCTCCTTCAATTGATTCATGTAGTATTCACCTATATACATCATCAGAAGTTTCCAAAAACACATATAGTCCATCCTCGCCGCATTTATCTCCTGTAGGTACTCGAATTTCACTCGTCGAAGTGGTTTTGCAATCTCTTTGATGTAAAACCACTCGTAACCAAACTGCTATGGTTTGCCACATAATCGCTCAGACTATTTCGTACAGTAACGAATGCCCTTTAGAGATTGCGTTTTCTGTGTCTTCGTAGCGCTGCCGTTAAATTTCCTGATACTCCGTCACTGCATTACTTCGCAATAATAATGCGACATCTCGAGGGAAATAATCAATTAAACTTATAGGTTCGTAAAATCAAATAAAACTCATCATTATCCGCCCAGGAAAAATACAAACTTTAGCGGGTGGTTTTTCGCCTTTCCAGCATTGCTGTTTTGATGACGTGCTTTAGTTTCAGAATTTCAGTATGGAATTCAACTCTTACCCATTGATATAAATCTTTAGGAAAAACTGTAGCCATATGCTTTTAGAAAGCATGAATAATTTCATACAGTTTGGTTCTGTACTGATTTCTAGAATTTGAGTTATCTTCATTTTGGTAATTCTTCTTCGAAACTTGTTTCTTCACTTCTGAAACGATCTCACCACATATAAACTGTATTCTTGAATTTTAAATTCTCTTCAGAAACCGCTTTAAGACTCTTAGCAGGTTTACAAGTATCTTCTCTTTCTTTCCACTGAAAACAAATAAAGAGAGCGTGAGTGCAACATTATATATACAACTGTTAAAACATTTGAAGGAAATGTCTAAACTATTTGATACTGACCACTGTTTAGATAGAAAACTTTATACAACACGGTCATATCTTTTAATATCAGCATAACGCAAGGCTTTTTCCTAAAATTAAGTAAACAACCTTCGTATATTTATATGTGTAAAAACTGTCCCACGAATTTGAAATGAGATCTTAAATGTGTTAACAGATTCCTATCTCTCTTTTTACGCAGCAGTTGGGCAAATCCAACAGAGTTAAGCAGTTACAATAAATATATGAAAGAATTATTTCAATCATTTAAATCAAGACAATTTTGGATTTATACAAATAATCTAATTTTCGAAATGTTTTATAATTTCAACAAAATCAAGCTTATAGTTCATTTTCTACAACATTGAAACCATAGTAATAAAAACAAATTCAATTGATTACTACAACAATAAAAGAGCTCAAAACTGCAGTCTTCTTTAATTTAACAACAATAATTTATTTAAATAAAAAGCGACATCAACATTTCTAATTTATATAATTATAACATTAGTCTTACAGATATCAATTTCAGATAAAACAAAATAACGGTTTGTAATATATAATATTATCTGCTATGGCAAATGCTTTTTCGGTTTGGTAATAATATGGTAGTTTCCGCCGTAGCATGGCTATGTAGCTTCAAGGAGTTATAATAAAGTATGTATATTATAGTACCAAATGACTATGGTTTTATTAAGTATGGGTTCAGGACAAAATATAGTGGATTATTTGTAAACGTACATTTGAATTATTTCCTTTCTGAAATGAACATACTACCCATAAAAGATTGCCTTGCACATTAATAAATAAATGAAAATAATCGTTATTATCGGCAGCATATGTAGTATTAAAAGAAGAGCTATTAATAATTATCTAGTATTTAATGTAATAAATCTTGAAATGTACGCTAGCACGTTAGTTAGTTAATCCTCGTTGCTCCATTCAGAGCATAGGGCTTCTACCATCCACTTCCAATTATCTTTATTTTTCACTTATCTACACTTCTTTTCCAGGTTTCTGTCGGTCTTCCAATTTTCCCATTAGGTAATATTTGTGCTGAATAATATTCGTAAAATAATTTAATTACTTTGATGTATTTCGGTGGAATTCCATATTTTTCCAGTATTATCCACATCCACATTTTGTCTCTGTCTACTCGATCGAAGGCTTTTTCGAAATCCGGGAAATTAATATATGTTTTATTTTGTCATTCGAGTGATTGCAATATGGTCCGTACATGCTCGTCTCGTCCGAAATCTTGCCTGATTCTGTCTTATTTTCTCTTCAATTTTTGTTTTCATTTGCTCTGATTTTAATCTCGTCATTATCTTACTAATCACACTCAGTAACGTTATTGCACGCCAGTTTTCACACATAGTATTTCTGTCGATGTTTTTGTATCGGCTTTTAATAACTCCGCGGGTATTCCGTCTATCCCCATCGCCTCCCCGTTTTTCAGTTTTTGAATGGCTATCTGCACCTTTGCTCTTGTAAAAGCGGTAAGTTTTATATCCATCATCGGCTTTTCTTGCTCCTTCATTTCCTCATCTTGCAGTAAATTTTGTTTCGCATATATTTCACCAAAATACTCTATCCATCTATTCATTACCTATTCTTTTATCTTATTTTTCCGTCTTTGTCTCGTACTTGTGTCATGGTATTGCTTCTTATTCCACTTCATTTCTTTGTAGTATTATACAACGTTTTAAGTCATGATTTTTTGCTGCTTCTTCCCATTCTTTTAGTATATTTGCTTGGTATTCTCTTTTATCCCTTCCGGCACTTCTTTTCACTTCTTTATCTTCTTCTTTTTATCTAGTTTCCATCTCTGTTTTCTTGACTACGTCTCTAGCTGTCAGTATCTCTTGTCTTGTTTTCTTTCTTTTCTCTATTTTGTCTCAGGTATTTTTAGACATCCATGGTTTCTGTTTCGGCTTTTGCATTCCAATTGTTTGTTTCGCAGTTTCTTTAAATATCTCTTTACATTTCTTCCATTTTTCTTCTATACTCTCTTCCTCTGTTTCCTCCATTCTTATGAGTTTATTCTTTAGTTCTGTTTTGTAAGTTTCGGAGAGTGCACTATCTTTTTGAAGACATTGTATCTTTCTCCTAGATTACATAATTTCTCCATGCTTTTTAGTAATTTTATCAGTAATTTTGCCCTCATCAGTAAATGATCTGAATTCACATCTGCTCCCCACATCGCTCAAACATCTAGCAAGAAATGTCTCCATTTTGTTGCTATTACAATATTATCAATTTGGTTTTTCGTTGTACCATCAGGTGATATCCAGGTTATTTTATGTACATCTTTGTGTTGAAATATACTGCCTCCTATTACTAGTTCATTATGTGCACAAAAAATTGTAAACATTTCACCGTTTTCATTCAATTCTCCTATACCTTCTGTTTCTCTATTTGTATTGTCTTTACCAATTTTTCCATTCATGTCTCCCATAAGTATTACCGTGTCTCTCCTATGTGTCTTCTGTACTCGCTCAAATGTTGCCGGCAGCTGTTCATAATACTCTTCCTTCTCCTCTAGTTTACGTGTACTTGTAGGCGCATATACATTAATTATTGTGATGTTATGAAATTTGGCTTCGAATCTAACCGCAATTATTCTCTCGGAGATACCTTCCGATTCAAGCAATGCCTGCATAGCTTCTCTTTTTAACATGAAGGCCACTCCATATTTATGTATTTCTATTTTTTCTTTCCCTGAGTAGATAACTGTCATACCATCCTGCAAAGTATTCTTTCCACACCCATTCCATCTAGTTTCACTTATTCCCAATATACTTATTTTGTATACTTCCATTTCCTTTGCTACCTGGTTCGCTTTACCAATTTGGAACATTATTCTGACGTTCCAAAACCTAGAAATTTAGTTTTCCTCGTGTCCATTTTCATAGCCCGTTTCGTATCCATTTTATCAGTTCTGTTTCTGTTTCCGAGGCTCGTAGAAGTTTCTTTAACATATATTGTTTTTTCTTTGCGTGACAGGGTTGCTAGCCCTGCACACAACTCTCCTCCTTTCTCAGCCGGGCTTGGCAACGTTCATGGCGGAGTTACGCTAGTACTTTACCTTACTAATAATTAACAACATAGTGCAATCGAAAATGATGGCAAGTGTCGCTTCGTACTGATTTTTTCCTGTCCACTTACTACTTATGTGCGCTTTACTGTTTCCAATGGCGATCAATGAAATTTTTAATACCGCGGGAAATAAAAAATTGTCGTGCAACATTTTCACAAAACTAATTTCTTAAGACATTTGAAAACATTGCTTCTTGTAAATTACGATTTATGGTGTGCGTAAATGTATACGTAAAACCAGAATTTAATAAAACAATTGAATTACAGTTTAAATTAGTAGAAAAACACCTTTCCTGACTAAACATAAAATAATCGAGACGTGTTAAGTCGGGCGATCACGTTGGTCAACGATATCTACCAATTATTCTGTCATCAAAAATGCCCTTCAAAATTCAACGTTACACTTGTTGTGTGAGCTGTTGCACCATCTCGTTGGAAGAGCCCAAGCTAAAGTTCACATCATAGTGTTTATCGACAATCGGTCTTAACAATGCTTGCTGGTAATTGACGGTATTCATGTTCTTATTTAAAAAAAATTGGTGCAATTATTCACCTCTTGAGATCGCAATCCAAATTCAAATTGTAATTTGATGTAATGCGGTCGCTTGATATGTATGAGGATTTTTGGTTGATCACGTACGATAATTTTCAGAATTTACGTAGCCAAGATGGAATCATACTGCGTTGCTAAAAAGCATTATATTTAAAGTGTCATTGTAGAGCTACAATATCGTCGATTTTTTTCAAAATCTGCTGATAATAATTCAGACGAACCACTGACACTTTGTATATGTGAATATACAATACTTTTATTACAAGCCTTCTGACATGACCCGTATAAAAGACATACAATGTAAATGTTCAGTAACTCAGTTACAAAAACAACATTATACTCATTATCTGCTTGGCAAAACGAACATCTTAATCATTTGTTAGGACTTGCATCCATCCATTGTTCGATATTTTGTACAGTATCTACCGTAAACACAGATGCTCTGCCGTTAGATTTTCCTTTATAGACGCTGCCTGTTTTGTGATACCGTTGAACAATAGCATGTACGTGCTGTTTGAAAATAGAATAGCAGATGCTTCGGTGGGAATTGCGCTTGGGACTGATTGAAGTAAGAACGATGGGAGGTGAGTAACACAAACACCATTTTGTCTTAGTTCTACTGATCGGAAGTAGGCTTTCAAAATAAATTTATCCTGCTCTACTCTGAACACCATGTTAACGTAAAATTACACACTTGGTATCTTTATGCTAAACAAAACTTTGTTATTTGATTGTTTTACATAATAAAGTGACCGATGACGACTTTTAGTTTTGAAAACACAATTATACTATTATAATATTATAATTATAATTAATTATTACGTTAGGATTACAAAAAAAATATAAGAAACACACAAAACTAAAGCAAACAAATAATAATTCTCAGGCAAAATGTGCACGCCCAGCTAATAAATTGTAAACATTGATAAACAACGGGTTCGCGGTCAAAATGGAACATATTGTTGATATTAATAGAATTAACTCGAGATCACGTGCCTTTCAATCATTTTCAATCGTACTGTTTTGTTAGTTGGTGGAATTTAGGTTTGTGGGCAACTTATTTTATGGGTTGGTGTATTTGCTATAGAATATTACGTTTCTACTCACTACCATTTCCTTTTTATTTTAGAGGAATTGAAATAAATATATCTTCAAACTGTTGACTTTGGACATTCATCAACGTTAGCCCTATCATCTACAGTGCAACATCTCACAGCTAAGTCCGTGGGCTACGTGTCATGTATTCTTAATAAACTAAGTTTGAAAACATTATATAACTTGTATCGAAAAATAATATGTGCACTTCGTGTGTTAATCATTTTCACTAATATACAGGAACATGGGCGCCGGCACGAAAGGGCCAGAAACACCTCCTTATTGCACTGACCTCGGAGAAAAATTGATAGATAACATGGTTTCACGTTATTAAAAAAATAAATATATTTCATGTTATGCTGGAATAATTCTACGTGGAAAAGAGAAAAAATAAATATTAAATTATTTTATATTAAGTATACTTTTTCTAAGACTGAAGCTGAATAGTATACATTGAAGTATAATGACATTTCAAATTTTAATTTGATGGTAAACCGAAATTTAAGATTGAAAATAAAAAGTAGATATTCGTTTGATAACAGCGTCAACGCATTAAGACATTCTAGATCGTATTACACGTCGTAAGAGTTGCAAATTAATGTACTGTGTACTGAAACTAGTATTAGATGTAATATCTTCCTGGAGTATTGTACAAGTGTTGTATTACACAGAATTACCAACTACGGCGGTTTATTTTGAGGTATTCTCGTAACGACCTTGATTGTACTGAGACACTTAATAAATCGTTATAAACTATCTTTATGTTTGTAACACATTACTCTTGTTCCCTTCTCCATTCGATGTAACATTAAGATTTCATGAACAATATTCGTAATAACGGTCATTTACGGATTCGTCTAGAATACTGCATTCAAATATATAACTTATCACAGAAACTGAAGAAGCTTCTGCAATTAGGGTCGTGGGTTATGGTGAAGTTATCTGTGAAGGCTACAAGTACTCCTTGCGACTTTATCCAAATAAATCAGCTGTGTCGAGATGTAAGTTGTTTACTCTACAAATGTATGTAACAAACCTCTCTTTTGAGCTACTGGCACTATGGTTGACAATATATTTCGAACCTCTTCGTTTCTTAGCGACTGTATCCTTAGAATATCCAGACACTTTTTCGTAAGTTTCTCTTTCTCTTTTTATATATCTCTCTCTTTTGTGCAACTTATTTGCTTATCCATTTCGGGACAGAAGACTCGTCTTTCCACTTCCAGTCTTCTCTGCATGTTGCCTCTCTCATACATGATATCGTCTGACCACCAGTTTTGAACGATTCACACTTCTTCTTCCTGCCCTAGGTCTCCATTTGGTGATTTGTTTACTCCACCTTCGATCTTGGCGTCTTGCGAGTTGTTCCGCCCACCTCCACTTTACATATTCGTGTGCTACATAGTGTATTAATATTTTCTTTATTCCTGAATGTAACACCTAACATTGACCTTTCCATGATCCGTTAAGTAACTTATAAATTTGTGTATTAGGTCCTTAACGAATGTCCAAGTCTCTGCTCCATATGTCAATATTGGTAGGATGAATTCATTGTAAACTTTAACTTTTAAATATTGTGGGGTCTTACATTTGAAGATTTTTGTCAGCTTGTCATATCCTGCCCTATTCAACCGTATTCGCAATTTCAACTATGTTGCTTGTCATTCTGTGTCTAATCTAACAATTGGCCTAGATACATATATATTTTTCGACATTTTGTAAACTTCTCCCTAGTATTTGTATGAGGTTGGTGTATTGCAATTTAACATAATTTTTGTTTTGTCTGTGTTCATAAGAAGTCCAATAGTTTTTGTCGTAGCGTTTAGTTCGTCTACTGTATTGTACTGGCGAAAGTTCTAACAATCGTGGTTGCATTTTCGCACTCTGCTTCTATTAACTCATTATACCTAAATTTCGTACCTAATCCATCTATACTGATCATAATTTGCTCTGACATATTCGCTTTTTATTATATATGTTGTTAATATTCATATCCCACTATATGGAGTTAAGTAATCCTATAACTTTATTTATGAGTATGTTTGTTGGTTATCGCTCCTAAACATCTACATTATGTCCGTGATATAGAACTGAATTTTCTTTATTTATTAATTTGGAAAGAAAAATAAATTACCAACCTTTCTTCCAAAGAGGGGAGCAGCGCTCCCCAAGAATTTTATCTGCCGACATTAATACATTATAGATAGCGCTACTTACCTTAAAATACATATGTTGATCATCTTGATATAGCTTACGTATTTTTTTAAGATGTTACCATATAAAACGTGGAATGTAGCCCATGAGTTCAGCCAGGCTATTTAATATGCCTGCTGATATATTGATGCTCTTTTGCTGGCTCTATTAATATACCTTCTGGGTGAGCTTTTCATATACAAATTGTCCCAGGAATGCATTGTTATTGCTTTACCACGAATTTCTGTGGCCCAACTTGGAAAATTTAGCCTAACGCAGCTCCAAGCAAAACTGGTATAATATCAAATGATATAAATTATTAATATTTAATAAAGAACAACGCACTTTGAAATTGGACCCACTTTTATAAGGACGCACTTGCTTTCTTTCTTTTAAGTTGGTATTGCAGTAGTTGAAACTCGTTTGGCAGTTCTGCTGCTAGATCGGTTAAACGGCCACCCGTTGCTGGAAATATTGCTTTGCCGAATCCCTCGGAAATATGAAACTTCGCCGCCGTTCTCCCACCGTACAGGTAAGTAGCAGCTCTTAGAAT
>JABXWE010023718.1:0-13970 GCA_014611495.1 Limonius californicus | reverse complement strand
ATACCACAAATAAATACATGTAAATTAAGAGGCGGTAGTTAGACAACTGCAATTAGCCGATTTCAAAATTAAAAAGAAACATTTTATCAGAGAATTTCTCGTTCTACAAGAACCTATTAAAAAATATACAGAGTACTTTTAAAAATTATAGTTGGTATTTGTTCCTGTTAAACTAAATGTGCTAGGATGGTGAATTGTACATCATAGAACCCGTTTCCATATAATTATACAAATAAAATAATGACAATAAATAATGGATAATTAAACATCTCCATGTTTAATTTGTTCAACATAAAAAATGTGCGAAACAAATGTAATTTAAAAAATTTCTTTAATGTAAAATAGGAATAAACTCTATGCGTGTTAACGCTATTGTTGTTGCAGGTTCTCAAGGAATCAAAACATTGGTTTGTTGACGGAACCTTTACATCGGCACCACAATTGTTTCATCAGGTGTATGTCATCATGGCTCAGAGGTTTGGATGTGTTCATCCAGTGGCTTACGTTCTATTACAAAATAAACAAGCGGTATCTTACTCCCTGATGATTGCTCAGTTAAAGGAATTGGAACCTAGCTTAAATCCTAATAAAATATCCTGTGATTATGAACTTGCCGCTATTAACGCCTTCAAAGATGGGTTTCCTAATGCAGAAATACTTGGGTGTTTTTTTCACCTAACAAAAAATTTGAAGAAGCACCTTGGTCAACTGCATTTATTGGGGCGTTACAAAAACGAAGCCAATTTCGCCGTATTAGCCCGAATGGTAACATCTTTAGCATTTGTACCAACTGAAGACCTGGATGATGTCATAGATCGGTTAGCAGACGAGTTGCCCCCAGAATTGCAACCACTTCTTCAATGGTTTGAAGATGCTTACGTCGGACGGCCGAATCGACGAGGAAATGGTAGACGCCCTCCTATTTTTGCACCAAATATTTGGTCGGTTTATGACCGTGTCCTGAACGGCACGGATAGAACTAATAACCACGCCGAGGCTGCTCACAGGCGATTACAAACAGAATTGGCTATGGATAATCCTGTCATTTGGAAATTTATAGATGCACTAAGAAAAATTCAATACGGCAGAGATTTAGTTTTAGAACAGCTTGTTGCGGGACACTCACCTCCACATAAATTAAAAAAATACATTGATGCTGATACGAGACTCCACAGAATCGTAGCGGATTATCGTAATCGTGATATTATGGATTACTTAAGAGGTATATCCCATAACTATGAAATGAATCCGTAATTTTAAGTTATTTTAATATTATTTTTAATATTATTATTGTGATTATTATTGTTCATTATTTAGTTTGCATTAGTATTATTTATACAGGGCGTCCTGAAAAGTTCTTGCCGTATGAGAAACTTCTAATTTTAAAATTTACCAAAAAAATCCACTGTTCATAAAAAGTTCTGCTTTCTGAGGCGATAATATTGATTTATTGAAACTTCAGATAACAAATTAACAAAAGTATAAAAATTCAAATTTGCCGAGAGAGAAGTAGGTACTCTTAATTTTTATTTTAGAGCAAAATGTAATAAGATGTTATTTAGAAACATCTGTGCTCAAATACAAAATTTCAAATCAATGTACCGGGTGCCATCAAAAACACCGCGCCAAGCTTTCATTAGCTATGGGTTCTAAAATGATAATTTTTTTTAAATAACTACATACAGTATGTTTAAAAATATGATAATATAAATCTGAAATTAATAATATGTAACAAGAGTTTTAAGACGCTTATTATACGCAAGTGGAATAAGTTGCTATAGTTTTGATATTTGAATTATTAATACTTCAATATTATCGCCTCAGAAAACAGAACTTTTTATGAACAGTGAATTTTTTTGGTAAATATTAAAATAAATACGTTTCCCTTACGGTAAGAACTTTCCAGGACACGCTGTAGATAAACGTTAACATATTTTATTTTTATTGTTTATAACTATTATATTAATTATTTACTTGACTAATATGTAACTTTTGTAATTTATAATTTGTTCATACAATAAATAACATTTTTTAAATATTTGCGTTAACTACATTACCTATTCAATCCCATTTTTTTCACAGATGTAGTTGTTTACCGCAAAATTTAATTTTTGTAAATATTATTTTTATAATTTCTACTTTAGATTCGAAATTTAAATTTAAATCATTTTACGTGTCCGAGTGCGTCTTCGCAAATCAAAGCGGTAAAGAAAAATGTATTAACTTTATTTCTTACTTTTGAATAAACCTGTATAACTCCATTTAATATCGGAAAAGGAATTCTTACATTTTCACGTTCAACAAGAAGCCGCAGTAGACATTTTCATGAAAAGATTTTTTTTTTAAATTTATTCACAAAAGTTAAACTATTTCTTTACTTGAGTTCATGGATACCGAAGATTTAAAATACACAGTTAATTGTGTTCGTATAGATTTAATTTTGGTAAGACAGAAACAAACGTGGTCTGGACTAATAAACGACAATTACCGCGATACTCCTAATGTGTACTGTATAGAGTGTCGCAAAATTGAGTACCCATAACTATACTAAGGAGCAGAGAATTAAAAAATAATTATGGTTTCTTTAATAAACATATGGTCTAGACAGCTTTGTTAAGAAGTAACAGCCCCCTAAATTGGTAAATATTTTCAAAACTGACAAGAGTATCTAATAAATTTCTTTTTTTAGTGTTTGTTGTTTTAGTAAACCCACACCTTTTAGCATAACCCATGGTCAGAAATTTCTTTTATTTGAGGTAGTTTTGGCGGGTTGGGGGCGACTTCACCCCTTATTTTTTAACGAACGGGATTTTAAAAAAGGAACCTGAAATTTAGATTCTAATGTAAAAATACAGAAAATAAGTCCTCTTGTTTCTTTTTGATAAGTTACCGTTATCGAGATTTTCACGTCTAAAGCTTTAGTTTTAGGCTTTGATAGAAAAAATAAGTGAAGTTATGGAATTAAGCATTATCAGCCTGAAGTTTTGCAAATGATAAACTGTTGTTTCCTCTGCTGTCTAAAAAATCTTATCAGGGTACCCCCTTTAGGGGCTGTTACTTCTTAATGAAGCATTTTACACCATAAGTTTATTAAAAAATCCTTAATTATTTTTAAATGTTCTACCCCTCAACCCTAGTACAGTTTTGGGTACTCAATTTTGGTATACCCGCGTCCAACCGTCCATGCGTTCAAAGGTACCTGCGTTCAAACGTCTCCGCGTTCAAGCGTCCCTGCGTTCAAACGTCTCCGCGTTCAAACGGCCGCGTTCAAACGGCCGCGTTCAACCGGCCGCGTTCAAACGTCCTAGACCGGTATTTTGATGATAGTTTCCAGTAGCATTCGCCATTTTCCAATATTTCGCCGCCCGTTTTTTATTAGTTGCACAATTTTAAATTTACCGTAGTTTATTTGCTCTACTGTACTTTAATATTTGCGACAATGTTAAACTACAATAACCCACTAAATCAAGAATTATTAAAACTGATCTGAAAAGTTTCAAAAATAATAAATTCTAGAGAACACAGTTGAAATAATTCTATCGGCTCGTAATAGAATTAATTCCCCAGGTAGCTCATAAGCCAAGGTTCTAATACTGTAACACAAGAAACTGTACACAAGAAATAACTATAATAAAGCTTTTATTGCCTATAAGTCATAAAACTAAATAAAATGTGTATTATTTGAAAATTAAAATTAATTATGCCCTATACGGTATATAAAACAAATTTAAACGAATTCTGGGAAGGTCTGGTGATGTTGAATTGGCTGCCCTGGATTGGTTTGACAGCTGCAGTTCGGCCGACCGGGTCAAGATGTCTGCCGTTATGTACTCGTTTCCTAGATGTAACAAAGTAAGATTTTTTTTATTATTAAACAACAATGTACAGTTCTTGTGACCGGATAATCTGGGAGCCTCGGATTCTCCTAGCCTTCTTGGATGTACTGGAAATTATTTACATAAATACAGGTAAGTCAGGTTAAAATAAAACTGTAACTAGGTCAAACTAAAATTGACCTACTTTTCGCACAAAGTTACGAAATTAAAGAAAATATAATTCTGCAAAAAGATCAGGTATCTGGACTCGTCCGCTGTCTACCTAAAATTCTGGGATTTAAATTAATATTTATGAAACGGTGTCTGGTAAGTTTAGTAAATAAATAAACAAATAAAATAATTTCTCGTAGATCTGGTTTCACTTGGCTCAGGTACCTGTTAAAATAAAATTTATTTTAAGATAGCTTTAGGCAGGAAAATGATTAATAATTCGGGGAAATAAAATCACGTAAAGGACACCTCCACGTAATTATGGACGGAAAATAGCTTCTTCACAGAGTATGACTCCGCGTTTCTGCTAAGGAGGTCGAATCGGATTTAGTTTCTTCACAGAGAACGACTCCGCGCTTTAACTAAAGGAAAATAGAAATTCAGTAAAGGGACACCTCCACTTATTTCTGGACGGAAAATAGCTTCTTCACAGAGAATAACTCCGCGTTTCGGCTACGGAGATCGAATCAAGAACTAGCTTCTTCACAGAGTATGACTCCGCGTTTCGGCTAAGGGAAATCTGTTCCCCGTAGAGCACTACTCCACGTTTTACAGGTTTAAGAAGGTTCAGGAAGATTCAGGTAGTGATTCTGGGAAAATCTCTCTGGGAATTAAATTTTTGGCCGGAGCGTCCGCTTTTATACCCGGGCTGTCTGTTGATTAAAGTTCGGCGGAGCTCGATCGAACGGAGATCCGCTGGGGGAAAGCGATCGGCTGCTGTACTGGTAACGACACCCGCGCTCTAACACTGAATTAACCTACATATAATTTTATTAAACAAAATTTACATCTTGTAGGCCGGAACTTCGTTACACAGTTCAAAACACTTTAGAGGGATTAGAAGAAAATGCCAAAAAAATCTGTATTAATGTGCGCAAATCAAGCGGTCTTTGTTTATTAATGTTCGTATTCACTTTCAAATTAAAACGTATTATAGGATTGGATTAATGAGAACAATTTTAATGATATTCCTGTGGAAGCTGCTAAGAATCATATAACAAGAAAATAAAGATATGCTTGGATTTTCTACTATCCAACAAATGTTTATAGAACAACTTCCAAATTACATGGAATTTGTTCCCTTGAGAATTACTGGAAAATAATCCGCTAGGAACGACAAAAAATGCTAGATAAACTCTTTATTTTCGGAAGAATTGGTCCAACCTACTCGAACGAGTAGTAAAAAAGTCGTACGATGTAGATACTGCGAAGATGATATAGCCACAAAAAATTTTAATCGACATTTACAAAGAAAGCATCGCGGAGAAAACGAAGTAGAGGATATGATGAAACTTCCGAAAAATAGTAAAGAAAAACAACGTGCGCTTTACTTATTTAGGAACGATACGAATTTCGATCTTTACAAGGGCTTTTCTCTACACCGCGGAGCAAAATTACATGGGGAAAAGGCGATATTGCTAGGTGCTAGTGACTGGTGCTATCAACTGCTCTGATGCGATTGACGCCACGGAAAAACGGCGCATCATACCCAAAAACTCTTTCACCCCACGTATTTATGGTTTACCCAAAATACACAAGGCTGGAGTGCCACTCAGACCTATTGTGAGTGCTATAAATTCTCCTACACATGCTTTAGCAAGGTACTTATCCACCAAGCTTCGCCCACTTAGTGGCAACACAGAATTGTACATGAGGGATTCCTGTGACTTTGTCAACAAGATCAAAAGTTTACGGCTGTGTGAAGGAGATATTTTAGTCAGTTTCGACGTTGTGTCCCTTTTCACAAAAGTACCGGTAGATGGTGTGTTAGAGATCCTAAGAGATAAACTACCTACAGATCTAAACCAATTAGCCGAAATAAGTTTGAAAAACACCCTTTTCAGTTGAAATGGCAACTTGTATGAACAGATTGAAGGAGCGGCTATGGGTTCACCGCTATCACCTGTTATTGCAAACATATACATGGAGGACCTTGAAACCAAGGCTTTGGTAGCAGCTGATCTTAAACCTAAATCCTGGTTCAGATATGTAGACGATACGTTCGTCATTTGGTCTCACGGACGCCAAACACTAGAACAATTTTTAGTACACCTAAACTCAATTCATGATCAAATCCAATTCACAATGGAAGTAGAGGAAAATGGCAGTATTCCATTCTTAGACGTACATGTTACACGGAAACCGGATGGCAGCCTGGGGCACGCAGTTTACAGAAAGAAAACACATACAGACAGGTATTTAAATGCAAATTCGCATCATCACCCGATGCAGAAAGCTATATTTTTTTATCGTGGACATGGAATTATTAATCCTGACTTGGAATTTTCTTTCATCTAGAAAGGACTTCAATATTAGAAATAAATATGTTGGTAAATTTATGGTTAGTAACTTGTGCAAGAGTCGCAGAGTCCAGACAGTATCGAAAGCTTTGGCTATATCAATAAAAGCTATTAGAGTGTGTTGTTTGGCTTCAAAGCCTCTTTCGATGATTGGGATATTCTAGTCAATTGGTGAGTGGTCGAATGCTTTGATCTAAATCCGAACTGAAATGTGGGGATGATGTTATTGTTGCTTAATTCGGTGTTTAATCTGATTAATATACACCTTTCTAATAGTTTAGAGAAAGTTGTTAGTAAGCTTATCGGTCTGTAATTAGCTGGATCTTGTGTTTTCTTTCCTGGTTTGTTAAACACGGTTGATAATATGAGCGATTTTCCATGACTCAAGGAAATAACCAATTCTAAGACAACCGTTAAATATTGCTGTTAAATAACAAATTGTTTTTGTCGGAAGTTTTTTGATAATGATGTTTGTTACCCGTCATGACCTGGTGACTTTTTGTTTGGTAGATTTTTAATATGGCTGGCTATCTCAACTGGTGTAATTGGATCGATGTTCCCTAGGGGATTAAGCGAGTTTGTTATTATCTCTTCCTTAAATTGTTGTATTATATCTGCGTTGTCCTGATTCTCTGTTGTAGTGAACACTCCTTCGAGATAATTTGCGAAGAGTTCACATTTCTTTGTATCCGTAGTTAATAGTACCTCGCCATCTTTTAGGGCGTGTGGGGTAAGAGATGTTTTAAGTATGCGCTTGGTAGCCTGCCACATCGAGGGATCGCCGGGTTGTAATTCCTTGATGTATATTTGATATGAGTTTATCCTATGAGTGTCTAAAGTGAGTTTGAGTTGCCCTATTAATTGATTAAGTTGTCGTTTTAAGTGCGGGTCTCTAACTCTCTACTTCTCTACCAGACTCTTCTGATTCTATTTTTTTCCTGTATTAATCTCAAGATTTCCCTAGGTGGTTGGAGGTGGTTTGGTTTATTTTGATGTCGTTGGATTGTTGTGGCTTCTTGAATTGACAGCTTGATAGCGTCTTGAAGGTTTGTAACTGCGTTGTTTATCTCTATTCGAGTGTGTAAGATTGGACACTGGATTATGCTGTCCAATTTTTGTTGAAAAATTTCTCAGTCTACTCGGCCGTTGATGAGTCTTGGAATTTTGTCAACAAGGTGAGGTGACGCTGAGTAAGAGATAATTATCGGTCTATGGTCCGAGTAAAGGTCGGCTGTGACTGTTTGTGTCAGAGGAGTCGCTCCATTTTTATGTAGGATTATACTCAAAATATCGGGTAGGTGATCGCTACGATAAGGGTAATGTGTGGGCTCGTCTGGGGCTGATATTTGTATTGCGTTTGTAGTGGCATAGTTGAATAGCCGATGACCGTTTGGGTTGTCAACTCTACAGCCCCAAATTTTGTTTTTGCAGTTTAAGTCGCCGATAACATATGTTGGCTCTTGGTGGCTAAATAGTTTCTGAAGGTTCGTTTCTGAAGGTCCGTTTCTGAAAGGAGCTTGTTTGGTTGTTTATATATGCTTGTTATTCGTATAATTCTGTTATTTGCTAGTTGAAGGACGGCTTCAACAGCTTCTACGCTTACTAGATTTTGGTTTGGTAAAGGACATATTGATATTGGTTCTGTCATGCCTAAAGGTTACATATCCTGGTGTACTACATTTTTCAGTTTGAATTAGGTGGGTTTCACTAATACATGCGATATCAATGTTGTTGTTCGCTAAGAAGCTGATTAGTTCTGAATGTTTTGGTTTGATGCCGTCCGCATTCCAACTGGCGATTGTTAAGTTAAAATAATTTGGTTGTCTAAGGGCCATTATTGATTAGTGTTGGTAGGAGCGTGATTAGAGCTGCTTTGATTTTATCCATGTATGGTGTTAGGAGTTCTAGAAGTGTTTTTAGTATTGAAGTTATGAGATCGGTTGGCTCTTGGCTCTGATTATTATGATTTGGCGATGGGTTTGGATTAGCATATGACTTGGAGCGCGGTTGAGTTTTGGGGGTAGATGATTGGTTACTAGAATTTGGGAGAGGTGGGAAGGTTTCTAGGTTATAGGTAGAAGGATTATTGCGCATTTCGTGGGTAGAAATATTTTTGTTAACTTTTTGAGAAATTGTTTGGAAATAAGGGCAGCCTTTGTAATTTGCTGGGTGCTCGTCATCGCAATTTACACATTGGGGTTTTTATTCACTGGGTTTTGTGCAGTCCTTATAGTGGTGATTGAGTTTGCATTTTACACACCTCGGAGTAAGTTTGCAATACTTTTTTGTGTGGCCATAGAGCTGGCATCGCGAGCATTGTGGGATGTCCGGTAATTTACGTCTAGGCTCCACACTAATGATACAATGGTTTATTTTATTCAGAGAAAATATTTTGTTGGCTTCGTCAGTTTTTGTTAAATCCACAGTGCAAACTGGTATCGGGTACCTTAATTTGTTATAGAGTCTGGATACTTTGATAATAGGGAGATTAAGGGTTACTAATTCGCTCTTTATTTCTTCTTCGGTTAATGATATGGGAACACTCTGTAATATTACTAAAAGAGGTTGAGATTCTGGATCTTTAAAAGTGTGGTATTTAATGTTGAGTGAGTCGTAGTATTTGGTTAATGTTCTGTAATCGTTTATATTGGTTAGATTTATACGTAGGAAATTACCTTTGTATGCGGTAGTGTATTCTTCTTTGACCTCTTGTTGGATGTCTTTGATTACTTGTTGGTAGTTGTTTGCTTCGTGCAGATAGATGGGTGGTATTTTGGGTTTAGGTGCAGCTGATTGTTGGTTAGTTTCCATGGTTTGTTCTTGTGATTGTACATTACTTCCTTGGGAGATAATATTTGATGCTATCGGTGGAATATAAAACCTGTTGCTTTTTAAGAGTTTGTTTGGTTCAAATAAATATCTGTTGTTTGGGTCATGGATGTCGGGGGAAAGTTGGCTTGAGTCACGTTTGTTAATTGTTGTATTGGTATCCATAATTAACACTAATTAACACTGGTAATTAACCTGCTAGCCACTAGGGCCGCAGTAGGTTAAGTGGAAAAATACCAATAGTATTTTAATAACTTTAATAGTTGATACACTTAAATATTATTTGGGAAATGTTTAAATGCGGCGACCGCTGGTACTGTTATCGCTCGAAAGTAAAACACGTCTATTCGCATACGCAGATCGGCCGCAACTCCTTCGTTACAATTTACATACATATGCAATTTCATATTTGAGGAAGCAAAATATTAATAAACGAATTGAGTAAATAAAAGCGTGAAATAAAAGAACTGATTGCCATAAAAAACGCCTAACGTACTTTTTAATCTTTTCACATTTGAAATTCCTATTTTCAAAAAAGTTTCCAATTAATTTGTTTACCAAAAAAAAATGCTTTGGTAGCTATAAAGGTCTTTGAAAAGTTATGCCAAAATAAATGTGATTTGTTTTAAGTATCAATCTAAACAATCTCAAGAAAAAATAATATATACATATAAAAATTGATAGAGTTAATTATAATTTTATTGTTTTAATTTAGGTATGCTATTTGTATCGTATGGCCTCTCTTATTTTGTAAAATATATTAATATAAGTTAATTACATCAAAGACAGTATTCTTTTGCTTTAAACTTAAACCAGAAGCGAGCACACTGACACTGTCGGTCAGCGAATTGTGCCAACCATCGTCGATTAGCCGAGTCCGGCGCGGCAACGTTGCTGGAAGCGTGTACGCTACATATATACCTGTCGATTCAGAGGGGGGCTGTATATACACAGAAGTGACTTCGTCACTTGTGTAACTTATAAAAATAATTTTAGAAATGTTTCCACCTCTTTTGAAAATCTTGTTGTGGAAGTTCCCCTCATAGATATACGGCAATCCGTATTTAAATTGCATGCTCCGAAGAGATGGAAGTCAGGCCGCCTTCGCTATAGCTCCGAAGTCACTTCTTAACAGAGATACATATATATATTGCTGTGTAATACGCTTATAAATAAATAATTCAACCCACGTTGATGGTGACATAAAAGATGCTATGACTTATTTTATATAAATAAATAAATATGATTCAAACAAATTTGAATTTGATTTACCTCGGCTAGCTTATAAATTAAGATTTTAGGTTGGTTACGCCAATAACATTAATTAACAATACCTTCCTACATCGCACTACGATGTTCAAACATCACCCCCTAAGGAATGTCTTCTCACAAGAACACTTTTAACACTCATGATGCCATCACGCAGCACTTCCGAAGATCATACGAGACCTTTTTCTTTTATTAGGTATACATTTGTCAATTCTTGTCGATACAATCTTTTAAATAGCCTTCCTTACATGATAAAGAAACTAATTATAAACAATCTCAGGTACAATCAAGCTTCCTATTATGAAAATAGTATCCTTTTGAACATTCGTAAAGCATTACGAAGCCAAAAATCGCATCCTATCAGGGTTATCTCGTAAGATTAACATAGTATAAGTATTATTTATAATAATAACATTAATACAGGGTAAATAACACAGCAGTTTTCCCCTCTTTGATATTTGAACGATTTTACAAACAGATAAAATTTACAAATATCAAAACTAATTATCAACATTGTCGAATATAAGGATACATTTTTTTACAATCATCTTTAAATTTACATGTTTCATAAAATTGCTTAAATTTAATCAACATTTTTCAAATATCATAACCATCCCCTCTTGTATAATTATCCCCTCTTCATCATTAATTAGATTAATTTTTAAAATTCTTATCATCCATCACAGGAACTTGCGAAATTCTTAATATTTCGATTCAAAATTATCCCCTCTTGTTTGTATAAAATATTTATCCCCATTGTTTGCTCAATACATTTATTCTTCAACATATAATTGATTTCCACTTTAATTTTTCTTCTTTATTCTCATACCTTAACATATCTTCTTGACAGTTCATAAATTTCTGATTCCTAATCCGTAGAATAATTAAATATCTTTCATTTAATCATGGGAATTCGCTTATAACAATTTCTTCTAATTCTGGTTTAATATCAATAAATCCACCTTAACATCCTTATAACTCCATCAACTCCAATTATTTGTAGAACCCTTTCTTGGTATTCTTACAATTTTATATATAATAATATCATTTCATATAGAATAATTACCATATCATATCTTCACAATTCAAAATATTTGAGGAGCTTCCGCGCAAAAGCGAATAAATCCATATTTAGTAATTCGCTGCAAATCGACAATTTGTCCCACAAGCTAAACGATGAAACGTAAAACAACACTTTTCTTTGAAAATTGTTGAGTTTATGATGATTTGAAAATGTGCTATAGAGCGTTAAAAAATATTAAATACTTTAGTAGATATTTTAAAAACTAGTTTGGATTTATTCGTTTTTGCACGAAAAATACTGTTTTTTCCTAATATTTAATATAAAATATTATTGGTTTCGTTTAAAAATCGATTTTTTATTATAATGTTATGAAAACCTACATATAAGGCAAAAAGTACAATAATATTTTGTGAAAAATTTGAAAAATCTAGATATGCAACGTATCTTCCTCTTCCAAGCAGTCGCATCTTTCGCCTTCTTCATCCGGTTGCTCTTCCTCCTGTTCAGCCCCTTCCTCTTGTGCACCACCTTCCTCGCTTTGTACACACAAAATTGTTTTGTACCAGTCCAGAGCTTCTTGGGTTTCCCAATCTTTTCCAAACTTCTCAGCCATAAGCCTCCTTAAAGTTTTCTTTTTTTTATCTGGAATAGGGCGGTGTAGTTCGATATCATTATGTTCAACGTCTTCATCAGATTTATTTTTTTTAAGAAACTTTGTTCAATTTCATTCTCCGTCTGAAATCTATAGTGCAGATAGCTGATTAGAGAGACCTTGTTCTTATTTTTTGCAGTTTTTATTTTTTTTAAAACAATTCTTTTCACGTCCGCTATCCCATTCACTTTTTTTGTAAAAAGTTTGCAATTCTTTAATATCCTTAATCCGCCAGTCTTTTCCTAATAATTTAATATCACCTACTTCTGAATATATCTTCCAGTATCCATCTTTTGATTCAATTGTAGGATTTTTTCTTATTAGTTTTTCTACCCTACCGAAAGCTCTGTCGGCAGGCATAAAACTATGTCCCCTAACAGGATAGGTAACATTTATCTGTGTGATATTTCTAGGAGACTTCCATTTTAACCAGTAAACTAGGGTATGTATAATGTGGCTATTTTTATTCTGCCCCCCACATCCATCGCAAAATAGTCGTATCATTTTTTTGCCTTCAAAAGATAGTCCATTCAAGTGTGATAGGAGGGCAGATCCAATTTCTGTACAACCACGTGAAGTCATATCTTCAGTCCACAAATAAAATGACGGACGCTTGGAGTCCATCTGAACGCAACAAAACGAGCACAAACTTATTTGATGTGAATAGAAAGCATCACTAATAGGTGTCCGAGGAAGAGGCTGGACCTGTTGTAAGTCAAAGCAAAAGCTGACAGCATCTTCTGGATTCTCCTGCATTAGTTCGTAAAACGTTTTTGCCCTTTTATTATGAATACGATATTGTAATATAAAATCTTTCTTTTTCAATTTCTATTAAGTGCTTAAGTCTTGTACATTGAACGCAGGAATCTGATGCAGGGGTAGAAAACCCTATGTTATATTTTGTTAGGAAAACTTTCCTAAACATTAAATAGCTAACTGTATAATCAACACCTGCTTTTGCATTATATATCTTATGCAATTTGGATATGCTCAAACAACAAGGTAGGTAAATTCTCTTAGATTTTGCTCTATTGTAGTGGCTTTCCTGCCCTTTAATTGTCCAATAAATTCTTCGACTTTTTCCCGTTTAGCAGCACTTTTAATAGACATACGGTCACCACCGCGTGTTTCTTTGGGTACGTCTCCTTTGTTTATAATATTTGCAACATGGTTGATTCTGTGAACTGTTATTCCAAGTACATTCCGAAAAAAAGCTTGACACACTCGTACAGGTACATGATCGTCTCTTTTTAGATAGTAAACTATGTTAAGTGATCGTTTTTTTGGGTTATTTTTTACCGGTCTAGGACGTTTGAACGCGGCCGGTTGAACGCGGCCGTTTGAACGCGGCCGTTTGAACGCGGAGACGTTTGAACGCAGGTACCTTTGAACGCATGGACGGTTGGACGCGGGTATACCAAAATTGAGTACCCAAAACTGTACTAGGGTTGAGGGGTAGAACATTTAAAAATAATTAAGGATTTTTTAATAAACTTATGGTGTAAAATGCTTTATTAAGAAGTAACAGCCCCTAAAGGGGGTACCCTGATAAGATTTTTTAGACAGCAGAGGAAACAACAGTTTATCATTTGCAAAACTTCAGGCTGATAATGCTTAATTCCATAACTTCACTTATTTTTTCTATCAAAGCCTAAAACTAAAGCTTTAGACGTGAAAATCTCGATAACGGTAACTTATCAAAAAGAAACAAGAGGACTTATTTTCTGTATTTTTACATTAGAATCTAAATTTCAGGTTCCTTTTTTAAAATCCCGTTCGTTAAAAATAAGGGGTGAAGTCGCCCCCAACCCGCCAAAACTACCTCAAATAAAAAGAAATTTCTGACCATG
>JABXWE010023717.1:0-14422 GCA_014611495.1 Limonius californicus | reverse complement strand
GTAACGTTAATATACATATAGATGTGATTTTGTAGGAAAAAGCTTTGTCTTCAAATTGCAAATTAGAATAGAATAGTCTTACATTAAAATTAATGGAAAATTAAATGCATAATTATTACAGGCTCGTGAAACAGCAATTCTTATACACAATTCAATGTCATCAAAATTAAAAAATAAATGCAAAGAGGAACTGCAATATGAAGTAAGTAGCAATCCGCCATTTTAAGTTTTCTTTTTATAACAAAAACACATAACATATTATACGGAGTATTTCCATAATATATTACAGTAAAATCATATATATCTATATATCTATCTATATATATATCTTGTTTGTTATTTGTATTCGTATTCGTATTTGTTATTGGTATTTGTTTTCTTATTCGTTTTCGTTTCGCATTTGCATTCCCGTTCCTGTTCCCGTTCCCGTTCCCGTTGCTTTCACATTCACATTTACATTTACATTTACATTTACATTTGTATTTATTTATATTTATATCTACATTTCATTGAAAATTCAGAAGTGACCTCAACAGTAAAAGTCGGTTGGCTTCAAAGTTGGCAATCTTGAAGGTCAACCCCGTTGTTTAGGCCCGTTGCCCATCTTAAGTACTATATCGACCTTTATACATTTAGTTTATGCTCCGTCTAATGATACTGAATAACCGTTTCAGATAGCTTCGTTTTCATTACAAGTTCTGCATCAAAAAGTGGATTTTACAGCATGTGGTATGTTTGAGGTTAATGAAACTTTGTTATTCAAGGTAAGTTTACAATTTAGAATTGCTGAAATCTACATAATTATACTTTCTAGTTTGTTGGCGCAATTATGACATACTTAGTAATTGTAATTCAGTTTGAACTGGTAGACAACAGAAGTGTATAAGAATCAGACAGAAACTATAAATTTTGTTAGTAATAATTATAAAATGCCTAATAAGGAATATAAAATTTATTAACTTCAATATATTTTCAAAAAAGGAAACCTCCTGAGAATGGACAAACGTTTTATTCGGCCACTTTACGGTTATGAAAGTTTAAAATATGATGCGATAACCCCAAATATGTAAGATATTTGACATTCTACTAATAAAATGTAATAAGTGTACTATACAAAGAGAAATAAATGGTTTTACAGCTGCACTATAGTGCGTTTCAGAGTCGCCGTGCAGCATGGAAAAGATAGGGCAGTGGTTTTCTTATGGGACAAAAATTGACATTGTTCGTAATCTCTTAACAATAGCACGTCGGGTTTATTTTGTTGAAATGAGGTTGATGTTCAGAAGTTCTCAAGCAAAAATAATATTAACCAACCAAGATAATAATGTTAAGTTCTTAATTTGTTTTGTTATATACCACGAGGAATTTCTCCTTGTAAACTAATGTGATTTTCAAAATGAATCATACTCATGGATTTTATGGAAATTATTTTCTCAGTTATATAATAGTGCTTGCATATTATATCGAGCTGGTAATTGTTTTTTACCCTTATAAATATGTAAATAATAAACAATTAATTGCACTTAGCAAAAATTGTACTCTCAGGTTTAATAAAATATAAATGTTTTAGAACCACTGAACCTGGCATTTAACACGCGTCTTTTAGGGATTATAATAGCATTACCATACTTCAAACCTTTGTGTAAAAGGGATTAAATTTTATGTCTTAAAGATGCCTCACAAATAAGTTTGACAACCTTGTATTTGTATCTTTTTCATGCTACTGCACTCTGAAACGCTCTACAGACGTGTTTTTATAAATTCCACATAAGCGACATTCACATTCAATTGTGTTCTATCTTTAAATAGTTTAATCGTTTAATTTGCCAAAGGTTGCTTTAATTTTAGGCAAAGGTACAAAGGTAACTTCACATATTCTTAAAATGAAATAGAAAACTAACAATGTTTCACAGCCCGTATAGCACCACGAAACTACAATTCATCAATGACTGCGAAATATTCTTCCATTGATTGTGTAACTTATTCATTTGACGAAAACCTGGTTCCATCAATATTGTTTTATCAGCCGCCAATAGAACAGACGGAACGAGATTGGATAAATAAGACCACTATGGTAGTAAATGGTACAGCAAGACGTCGTTTAGCGCTTCCTCGATTAACGCTGATTCGATGTAACGCGTTCTGCTGGAAGCTAAAAAGAAGTTAAAAATTTATTTGCATCTGTTAATTAGAATTGCCCCGACAGTTTGGAACAGGTTTTCAAAATGTTCTGGATGCTGAATGTATACATGTACTTATAATACCACTTTCTGGTAATCCAGAGCATTTAATACCTTAACAGGCACTTCGTACACAATATCAATGTGCAACTAGTTTGTAGGCCAGATCGCAAAGGGGGCGCAAAATGACGTCAATTAGAATTACCCCCTTAGCCGTTTCAGAAGCCGTTAATCGCGGATATTCCAAAGACACCGTGTATTAGATTATCAATACTTGCACGTTTTGAACATCCGTCTTCCAGGTTTTTACGGCCACGCATAGATTCAATAATCCACTTACAAACAGTCAAGTATGAAGAGGACAGAATCCGCTAAATATCTTTTCATATAGCTGTAAAGTCTCTTTTTCTTCTTAAACGTATTTGAAGTCACTAGCCTGTTATTTACGACTAGCTCTTGGGACATTGATAGCCAGCTGTATTTTCGATTTTCTACAATTTGGTTTTCTTCCCCTGATTGGATTGAACGGAGACGGTGGGTCAAATAATTAAAACTTACTACCACGGTATTTAGCACCCTCAAACAGTAACTTTAATTAGTTCAAGTTCCTACTGAAGATGACAACTTAGTTGACGAAATACGTATTTAGATATTCTAAATATTGTGGTGGTAAGGGGTTTCCTAAAGTTTTAATTCTTTCCCTGGGTTGTTACTCTCTAGCTATTCGTCCTAGTCATTGTGTTTCCATCCTTCCGACATCTTCAATCCATTGCCTTGTTATTTTCCTTGGCCATTTTACTATACTTTCAGTCTTTTACTGTTCCTTTATTTCTGTGTTTTTAATGCAGTCCCTTATCGTTTTTCCTGTTATCTATCTAAGGATTATTATTTCTAATGTACATAGAAGGTTTTTTATTTTATTTGTATCTGCCTGCGTTCATACGGTATACATTATTACCGGTCTCAAGCAACCTTTATAAGCAAGAACCTTGTTCACTGCATTCATATACTGATTTCTCCATATAGCATCACTCTTTCGTCCTGAGATTCACACTGCTTTAGTTGTTTGTTTAAGTACTTTTTCCGTAAATTTCTGAAGCTTGATATGTCTGTACCGAGCGAGGGACATGAATGATATCACTCGCTCTATATTTTAGTTGTCGATATCAAGATTCAGTTCGTTATGATATTAAATATTTAGTATTGGGCTTAGACTGCCCCCCTATCGGATTTTTACCGTAAGAACTATTTTTTCACTTAATTCAGTGTTAATTTTTATTTTCAAGATGTTCTTCTGAATTATTTTTTTATTAGTAGTATTGGATTATTAGCGACAACAAATATTTAATAACAGCACGATATTCCAATTTTTCGTTTTAAATAAACACGAAAATATAGTATTAAAAAAAGGGTATTAACAATTTCTTGGCAGCATGACTTTATATTTTAATGCCTGTGAGATATAAAAGAGTTTCTTGCACTACAATTACAAAACTACTTGTGCCATCTTTACTTCATTCTAACAACATTTTTAAGGATGCTCTTATAAATTGTACAATGTATTGATATTGAGTTATCTGATAACGATTAATTTTAATTTAAGTTAAATGGATTATAGTTATATAGCTACTTGTGTGCCTGTTTTACGTATGTATCTATATTTATTAGAGTACTACTGTAATGCCTCTATTTTTCCTGGAAACATCGCATACAACGTTGCTTAAGAAAGTATACACAAACACACGTTAATCCTTGACGTTTAACTATTCTATTATTTCGTTGCATATAAAATGTTCTACGGCACAAGTTTTTATTCAGTTTTAACCCCAATGTATTACTTCACAAGAATACTTGAGCTAGTACAGTTAGCACACTATTCCGTTTAGACCATGAACGTTATGAAAATTCTAAACTTAATATGGAGCTTCGCGTTCATTATTTTTCTTAATATTTATACTTTAATTGTATAAAAGACCAAATAAGAACCACCTGTTTCAGTTATAATAGACATAATTAATGTAATTAATTGTGGGACAATTCAATATAAGTAATGGAATACTACAAAGTTGCATTTTCGCAAAAAAGGTAAAACCAAAATATCTTATAGTAATGAAACCGTCAAGATGAAGCATTGTGTCGTTCTGTTTTGCATTAAATAAAATCGTAATTAACAAACAAATGTATCTTTTTAGATACTAAATTCACTTGCACACATGAAGGTACAGGAGAGCTTTGCTTAAATCTAACGAAAGACTACACAAAAAGCAAAATTTATCTAGAATTAGTCCTTTTTGGTACCCTCTTTTTCATAACATTAGTTAAAGTTTTGTCTGCTCTTGGTATCCCCAATCTATTTACAGTGCAAAGGTTTGGAGAATATTTGGCATATAGCTCTTCGCAAACCATTAACACTTTCGTTGATTTTCAATTTTCTGTCTTTACTTTACGCTTAAAGCAAAGATTTAACTGCCTGAATAAAACAATGATAATGGTTTTCAGCAATTTAGAAGACAATTTACCTGAATTTCACAACTTACTTTGCACCAGCAAAATACATAAACAGTTTCAATTTAGCACCCCAATGTAAGATAATTAATATTTATTTGTTTCAAATTCTTTCTCCAGGAATTATTTTAGTAAATAATAATTGGTACAATTTTAGATTGAAAACTGCATTTAGGCAGAGCCATGCTTTGAATATTATTAGAAAAGTGAAATTAAAATATTACGATTTGTGCTTAATTAGTAAAAATATTAATAAAATATATTCTGTGCGGATTTTGCATATTTTAACAGAAACTTCTATGAAGATCGTAATTTTACCACATTATTCTCAAAAACTACTAACTGATGCAGCTGAAATTCCAGTAAATTGCTTAGTCTACTGCTTCATTCAACTTACTTTAGCCATTTTCCAAATGATTATACCAGTCGTGATATGGTCCAATACTTCATTGAAGGTGAGGATTACTCGAATATTATTTGGCAATATATTCTGCCTTTTCAGATAAATTTTAGCTTTTCTGTTTAATTATTATTTATATTTTACAGTTTTTCCCTTTTTGCGTAATGTGGTTGTTGTAACTTACCGACTTTACATATTATTAATCAAAATTAAAATAAATCGTAGAATAACGAACGTGTGATTAGTCTTGTTCTTTAGGCTCACAAAACTGGAAACATACACGTGGCGAACTTCCACTGATCCTAAAAAATAAAATCTTCAGCCGAGAAGTAAGTGGGTACTATTTTACTTCCGACATTGACTGTTTGCAGAAGCATCTGTTATTTATTATTATATATAAACTCCAAACAAAAGTATCATACTGATTAAAACCAATCTGTATTTTCTGGTGTGGCAGGTTCATTAGAGGGATCCCCCAACTGACGAGAAATAGATCAGTTAAATAAGACAAAAGTTGCCTACTTTAGAGAGAGTACTTTAATTCTGTTTTGTTTGTCGCATATTATGTATGTATAACTTACCAGCCAGAAGTAAGAAACTGCAAGTGGCCAGTTTCTTTAAAATAAAATATTTTCTTTAAAAGTACTTAGAAACACGAAAAACTACAAAGTTGTCCATATTTTTAGTAGTACATATTGACAAAAATATTTTCTAGATTCTCATTTGTTGCATTTGTGAAACATGCACAAACTCAAATATTTAAACAGAATTATGTAGATCTTAAATCCAATAAATAACTTACCGTTTTCGCTATTAAATGATATATGTATTATTAAAAACTAAAAGCTATTTTCAGCTGTCAAACAAATACCATAAGGAAATTTTATTTTTACGGTAAATATCTTTCATTGTTTTGAATACACATATGATAGCCCTGTATAATATAGGCTATTTAAAACATTTTTAGTAGTTTGTCCAGCCTGATTTTTGAGGTTGTTAATACGTCACTGTTGACGTTATTATTTTTTTACGTATCCCCACAAGGAAAAATCTATTGATATCGAATGATTGCTACCAGAGTACTATTGTACTATTGTATCAATCATTTTTCAAAGAGACATATGCATATGTACATTCTGCAGCTAAGTATTCTTGAAACAAATTAGACCCATTAATTGTATTTAACCTTCCTGTTGCATGCTTACTTCAAATTGGACTTGGAAAATTTCAGTTCGATAAACATGCACATTTTTAGTTATAGTATTATAACAGTATCCATTATTTCTATACCGTGATTTGCTATCCACATGTCGACCATACTGTTTTTTGTTGACCAACAATAAAACATTAATCATAAGTCGTACTTTTCATTTGCATCAGAACCCCGCAATGTAGCGTAGCGTAGCGCGACAAATTCATGCACTGTGTCATGATACTTCAACGCGCACCAATCGTCGAAATGTAGCAGTTTTTGATATTTTACTGGAAAATCGAATCATTGTGGAACGGCGCGCCGTCTGCCTCGAAGTTCCAAGCTTCCTTCATTTGCAGGAGAACCTCGTAATCTAGTCGCGTGTCGTTACAGGGCCCTGATGCGAAACGACGTTGCAAAATAAAACCATACCCACACCAAACCTTGTAGCGTAACATCGCTTTGTAAATATTCTTTTATATGTTGAAAATACCGACAAACTCTGACTTCTTATTATTAGCTTATCCGTTGTTGCTCTTTAGAGTTTTTTTTTTAATAAGTGTCCATTTAAATAATAAAAGCAAGCTATTTTTTGAGTAAAACTTTTCATTCAATTTTCTTTGTTTATATATTGTATTGTACCATCCTATTTAGAAAAAAAAGGTATATTGTAATTATTGACTTCTATCTAAAACGAAAACAAATTTTGTCGCATTTAGCCAATTTTCTAACGCTTGCATATCTATTTCGAAGATATGTATAATGTACCTGCTATAATAAGCATCCTGTAGAACTAGTATCACCCCAACAATTATGTATTTGTCGTTACGCGTTACTCAAATTAAATACGCATAGCTTGTATTGCAGGTAAATTTGTTCTCACTTCAGCTATTTTATCAGAATATCACGTTCATGGCGGGTGGTGGAATTGTTATTAACGAAACTTTATTGTGTTCGGTAAGATATTATCATTTTATTGATATAATACATAAAGCTTTTGTTATTGCAGATACTTGGAACAACTACTGCATATTTAGTAACCGTACTGCAGTTTTGGAATAGCACCTGAAGCAATATATAATCTTCGATTTGCGTTTATTGTAGATATTAGTGCATTTTCTTGCTTAAAAATTACAGAGAATCTGTTTTAGCAAATAAAAATAGTTCATATAATAGTGTAACAACATAAACTGCAATAACAACATTTAAGAAGCTTAATTCCATTTACAACTTTTTGATGACCCTAATACAAATCTTTAAACATCTATCTAAATATTTACCTATATCTATGTGTACACTAATTCGCTATCTCTTCCACATAAAATAAAAAAATATGTACTTTATTTCAAGAACTTTCTGACAAATTATATACTGTATTGATTATTCCACTTCTGAATTTCATTGACAGCATTAATTTACGTTAATTTGCATTATTACAGTTATGCAGCTGCATACTTATTTTACGGCTCATTAATCATGTCTGTATTTATTAGAGTACTTCAATAATGAATCAATTTTTTTCCTGAATACATCACCGAAGACGTTTAAAATATCACAAATAATTCAATTAAAACCAGGTGTTTACCGACACTATTATTTGCTTGCATAAAAATGTTCAACAGCACAAGTATTTATTCAGTTTTAACCCCAATGTATTACATCACAAAAATTCTTGGGTTAGCACCATTCCGTTTAGGCGATAAACGTTATGAACAT
This sequence comes from Limonius californicus, assembly GCA_014611495.1. NCBI lineage: Eukaryota > Metazoa > Arthropoda > Insecta > Coleoptera > Elateridae > Limonius > Limonius californicus. The sequence goes on along the minus strand of JABXWE010023717.1, from coordinate 6,429 downwards.
TCTAAACTAAACTTAGTATGGAGTTTAACCTTGATGATTTTTCTTAATACTTATACGTTAATTGGCTTGTATAAACGACCAACGACTGATGAACCACTAATTTCAGTTGTAGTAGACATAATTAGTGCAAGTCTGACACAATTCAATATGTGTAATGGGATACTACAAAGTTGCATTTTCGCAAAAAAGGTAAAACCAAAATGTCTTACAGTAATAAAACCGCCAAGATAAAGCATTGCGTCGTTATGTTCTGCATTAAATAAAATCGTAATTGACGAGAAAATGTCTCTTTTTAGATACAAAATTCACTTGAAGACATGAACAAATTCGACAAAGCGGTCCATGAAGAGTTTTCCATAAATCTAACAAAACACTATAGAAAAAGCAAAATTTATCTAACATTAGCCCTTTTTGGTACCGTCTTTTTCCTAACATTAGTTAATATTTTGTCTGCTCTTGGTATCCCCAATTTATTTACAGTGCACGTATTTGGTGAATATTTGGCATACATCTCTCCACAGACTATTAACACTTTCGTTGAGTTACAATTTTGTGCCCTTACCTTATGCTTAAAACAAAGGTTCCATTGGCTGAATAAAATAATTATAACGGTTTTCAGAAATTTAGAAAACAATTTACCTGAATTTTGCAACTTACTTTCCACCAGCAAAATAAATAGACAGTTTCGATTTACCACCACAGTGTAAGATAATTAATATTTATTTGTTTCAATTTCTTTCTCCAGAAATGAATTTACTAAATAATAAATGACACATTTTTAGATTAAAAACAGGATTTACGCAAAGTCACGCTTTGAATATTATTAGGAAAGTGAAATTGAAACATTACGATTTATGCGTAATTAGCAAGAATATTAATAAAATTTATTCTGTACGGATTTTGCTTAGTTTATCAGAAGCTTGTATGACGATCGTAATTTTACTACATTATGCTGAAAAACAAGTAACTGATGCTGCTGAAATTCCAGTAAAGTACTTAATCTACTGCTTCATTCAACTTAGTTTAGCGATTTTTCAAGTGATTCTACTATTAGTGATATGTTCCAGTACTTCATTGGAGGTGAGACACGAACCTTTTTTGTCAAAATTTTTATACTGAAAAACGATGTAAGTTTTCAGAAGAATTTTGCTTTTTTAATAATATTAATATCTATAAAGTTTATAATTATTCAATTTTTCTAGTTTTTCTCTTTAATGCAATAAGTAACAATAAATTACCGACTTTCACACATGAATCAAAATAAACCAATCGCAGAATAATGAACGTGTAATAATTCCTGTTCTTTAGGCTCGCAAAACTGGAAATATTTTACATGACGAACTTGCAGTGAATCTAAAAAGCAAAAATTTCCACCAAGAAGTAAGTGGGTACTATTTTATTCTTGACATTGTAATTTTTTAAAGACTCTAAACGAAACTATTGTGTCAACTGTATGGCAAACATCGTCACTACTGTATTTCGTTGACGAACAACAAAATATTAATCTTCAGTTGCTCTCGTCATATTTAAGTTACCTACATATTTGCACCAAAACCTTGTAACGTAAATGTATAGCGCAACAAAGACATGCGCGACGTCACAATACACCACGATGTTGCAGGACTACTCCACGCGCCACGTACCGCTAAACTTCCTAGATTTCCTACAGAAAATTGTAACATAATCGCGTGTCGTTACAAAATCATAATACGAGATGATACTGCAGGATAGAATTTTACCCATACCAAACATCTTAGCAGGGCATCGCTTAGTAAATATTCTTCATTGTTTAATTAAAAATACCGACAGACTGTGGAATGTAGCTCGTTGTGCGAACCGAAAACGTCATTTATCCAGAACATGTTGCACGGTACTAAAACGTTACGCTGTTACATTACAAAGTTCTGATGCAAGTGGGTACGGGACCTATCACTCGTGTTATATTTTTTCAGCTTTACGTTCAAAAAATGGTTAACCAGCTATTTATCAAGGTAAAACACAGGTATAGGCTTTTTCCTTAAAGCTTATTTGTCTATTTCTACTGTTGAATTTTTGATTAAAAAAAAATGGTCAATTGTGGTTCTTCACTTCTATCTAAAATGAAAATAGGATGAACATAAGCAAATTTTGTCACATTTAGCATACTTTCTCTCTTACCATTTCGAAGGTTTGTATAACGTACCTGCTATAATGGGCAGCCTATAGAGCTAGTATCACATCAACAATTATGTGTTTGTCTTAATCATTTGAAATACAGATATCTTATTATTGCAGGTTACTTTATTCTCACTGCAACTATTGCATCAGAATATTACATTTACGGCGGGTGGTGTAATTATTATTAACGAAACTTTATTGTGTTCGGTAAGATGCTATCATACTATTTATATGATAATTGATTCATAAAGTTTGTTGTTGTAGATACTTGGAGTAATTGCTGCATATTTAGCAACGGTGGTGCAGTTTTGGAAACGCACCCGAAGTAGTATATAATCTTCTTCAATTTCCTTTTTTTGTAGAAATATTCGCCATTTCTTACTTAAAAATTACTGAGTATTTATTTTAGCAAATGAAAATTGGTTATATGATAGTGTAACAATACACGAAGAACACTTAGGAACCCTAGTTCTATTTACAACTTCTTGATGACCGTAATATACAAAATTTAAGCATTTATATATTTGTCTGTATCTATCTGTATACTAATTCAGTATCCCTTCCACATAAAATAAAAAGTATGCTTACATTATGTGATGTTTATGTATAATTCTATTATTGATAGGTAATACACAACTACTTTTCTATGCCCCAAAACAATAAAAATTTATGTAAAGAATTAGCATTCACGCATATTATTTTCAGTATTTACTTAGGTGATCTATATGCAACGTATTTATTAATAAAATTATAAAGTATATAGCTATTGAACTAAGTAACAATTTATATTCTGGCAGAGTTAGTTATTGTGTTTGCTAAATAACAAAGATAATAGCTTTATCAAACTAGTAAACACACAAGCAGCTAGTTGAATGAAAGCAATTACCAAATTTCTCAAAAACATTTTGTTCGGTTCCCAACAATAATCTTTCAGTTTTGTATATGTTTGAGTTTGCCGACACACGTGGACCGAAGGGCCGTGGCCCCCCGTCGATAAACAGGAAGCTGCCCCACGTGAAGGTCCACTCTTCGGACAACATTACTGTCAGTGCAATGATTTAGTTATTGGGCCATGTGCGGGTTCGTTACGCACATGGTATAGATTTGCGTAAGATTTATTAGCTGACAATAGCGTGGGGCGGTTCTTGTTCTAAGGTTTAGTTTTTAGAAAATATCTTCGCCCTCTTCGGAGGCCCTGTTTATAATTATTACCACTTGAACATTCACAGGGAGCAGACCTATATCTGTCGCCTGCTACTGTGTGATGTGATTCTTGTAATCAAAATTACTATTTTATCATCCGCAGAGAGCAGACCTTTATCTGCCGCCTGCTCCTATATTCTATCATTTTTATACCACCGTAATCAGTTAATAAAGTGTTATACTAAAATCAACAATTGCTCATTGTATTAATTCTTCTGTTCGTCCTATTTAATCAGACAATTCGTAAACTCTTTTGAGAATAGTGTGTGAACGTGTACCTCAGCATCGAGTATGCACCATAATTTAGTCCTTCGAGCCGGATAGAAGCCAGGAGAATTAAGCAATTCATAAGTATAACCAACCGATGCAGAGCGCCCAGATGCCGACGTCGACGGCCACCGCAACGACAGCATTGCAGTCCATCCTACTACAAGCGCGGTTATCAAGGTTTGTGACTCCTTTCTTTCCTACTAAATGTTTTACCAACCAAGTTGTTTGTGTTCTGACTAATACGGACACATTTCACTGAGTGAGTACTATTTCCCGTTCTTATTGTCTATCAAAATGGCACAATTATCAGAATTGATTAAGAAACGCGGAGGTGTAAAAACCCGATTAACACGATTAGAAACATTTCTTACAACCCTTTCACCTAACGTTTCTCTTAGTGAACTGCAAATGCGAGTTGCGCAATTCAAACCGAGTTTAACGCAATTTGAAGAACTTCAGGAACAAATCTCTACATTAGATGACACGGCAAATGATGAATATCCTGATTTTAAAACAAAATATTATCAAGCGATAGTCAAACTAGAAAATCTAATCACTGCTCGATCACCTAGCTCTGTTAGTTCAAATGCACCGTGTGGAAATTCTACACATGGTAGTACAACCACTTTAGAACCTAAATTAAAACTTCCACCCGTAAAATTTCCAGTTTTTAGCGGCAAATTAGAATCTTGGCCAACATTTTACGAAACCTTTAAAGCACTGTTGCATGAGAACAATTCAATTAATTCAGTTGAAAAATTTCATTAATTGATTTCTTCGCTTAGAGATGAACCTAAGCACCTCTTAGAATCCCTGACAATATCAGCTGTCAATTACGAAATTGCATTAGATAGGTTAGTAAAACGGTATGAAAACAAACGCTTGTTGATCCAAACCAATTTAGGGGCATTGTTTAATCTGCCCACGGTTAGCAGAGACTCGGCAACTTCTCTTAGGAGTCTCATTGATAAGGTTGCCATGCATCTGAAAGTGTTAAAAAATCTATCATTGTCAACTGATAACTTATTAGACGCGGTAATTATCTTTTTTATTACATCCAAGTTAGACTTTAATTCCAACCGCGAATGGGAATCCTCAGTAAAGCAGGATTTTCCTAAATTGATGGATATGCTGGATTTTCTAACACAGAGATGCAAATTTCTTGAAAACCTGCAATGCAATAAAGGTGGGAGTAATGCTAATACAGGCACTTCAAAATCATACCCGCGATCGAACAACTCGTGTCAAAATCGCACACTTGTAGTAAGGCAGAAAATCACTTGTTCATTCTGCAAGCAGGGACACAATATTTACCGATGCAACAAATTCGTCAATCTAACAATCAATCAGCGGATTGACGAAATAAATCGCCTGAAACTCTATATGAACTGCTTGCGAGAACACCCTGTAGAACAATGTAAATCACGCTATGTATGCAAACACTGCCAACAACGGCATCATCAATTATTACATGAAAGTAGTGCAATCCGTGAACCTCCTAGCCAGCCAGGGACACCGATGCACCTTCAGGATGTAATTAATCAAGCAGGCCCCAGTTCCTCTGACTTTCATTGTTTCCATATAAACAACGCACAAGTCTTACTCTCAACTGCAGAGGTGTACGTATGCGACAGTCAATCGAATCTACATCGCTGTCGCGCGCTACTTGACCCAGGAAGTCAAATTAATTTAATAACGGAAACAATGTTTGAAAAACTCAATTTGCCAACCACAACCACCTATTTACCAATATCTGGTATTAACGGCGCATCTTGTGCAATAAATTGCATGTCCGACATTAAATTTAAGTCCGTTCATTCTAATTTTGAAAAGTTAATTCCTTGCGCTGTCATCAATAAAATTACCCAAAATGTTCCGATGTGGAATCTCAACAAACGTTGGTTTAATATACCATTTGGAATCAAACTTGCTGATGAAGAATTTAATGTGTCTCGGCCAATTGATTTGCTGTTAGCCGCTGATGTTTTTTGGCACTTGCTGTGCATCGGGCACGTAAAACCCTCCAATCACCAACCGTTCTTCCATAAAACAAAACTCGGTTGGGCCATTGGAGGTAGCATAAATATACCAGACACTCCAATTAAGCGTGCATCTGTGTGCCTAACATTGGAACAAAAGGTTGATAAATTTTGGTCATTGGAAGAAATACAACCTACGCCCAATATCTCAGTGATGCAACATAAATGTGAAGAACATTTTCGGAACACTTATTCGCTGAACTCAGATAACCGATTTGTTGTAAGATTACCCTTCAAATCCACTGCTACGCCACTGGAATCATCACGGGAAATCGCGTTGAAACGTTTTTACAGTTTAGAATCAAAACTTCATCGGGACCCTGAATTAAAGGCAAATTACACGAAATTCATTCACGAGTATCTCCAGCTAAACCGTATGTCTTTAGTTGGAGATTTAAAAACGGTATCTCGCATAACCGGGGATCATTATTTTATACCCCACCACTGTGTCTTAAAACCATCCAGCAGTAGCACTAAATTACGCGTAGTGTTTGACGCGTCTGCCAAAACGTCGAGTAGAATCAGTTTGAATGAAAACCTCATGGTCGGACCTACAAGACGATTTAGTGTCAATTTTATTACGACTCCGTACGCACAAATACGTTTTATTAGCCGACATAACGATATTTTATAGATAAATTCTGCTACATCCCGACGATAGAAATTATCAACTAATTTTATGGCGAGATAACTTCGACGACGAAATTCAGGTATATAAACTGTTAACAAATACCTACGGAACCAGCTCCGCACCATTTTT
>JABXWE010023716.1:0-20450 GCA_014611495.1 Limonius californicus | reverse complement strand
CCCCCCCCCCCCCCCATTATAATATCACAGCAATATATATTGCTTTTTATTAATATGAAATTTAATTCTATTAAAGCCATTGCGAATATTACAGGGAAAAAATGTAGCGTATCTCTAGAATGTAGTAATTTTGCTTTAGATTTGTTTAAAATAATTGTATGCCTCTTCGTATAATACATTGATTTATAGATTTGGCTGCTGATATTGTTATCAAAAAGTTGTGCAATCACCATTAAATTAATTTACGCACATGAACTCGTTATCTAATAGTACTTTACTAAAACATTGTACATCCATTAAAATAATATTCAACTCTAAACACAAAGAAATTATTTATATTATGCACATTTTGGCGCTATCTTCTACAGAACAGAACTTTTTAAAGTGACGTACAATTTATGATTGTATACTGTTTGCAGCCGCTTATTAGGGTAATATTTCCAATAATTTTACAACTAGTGCTTTGAAAACATTTTTGATATAATTTATTATCACATATTGTCACGATGTAGGCAAATGAAATATGAATATTCCAAATCCCGAAGTGATATTTTTAGCTGAATGACTTTTTTCACCCGCCAAGTACCACAATAAATTTTATATTTCGTTAACTAACGGCCCAGGCAATTATAATTAATAAAACTTTGATCTCGATTCGTCACACAATTAAATTTAATGGAACCACAAATCAAATTTTATTATCACAGCAAATTACAAGCGAATGATGTGTTTGTGTCTGGTCGTTCTCCTAGATCATTAGTTCTAAAAGAATTTTATTTGTAATCTTGGCATTAGCATAAACGCAGAAGAAATCCGAGCCGAGCATTATAATTCGAATTTAGGATTTCTGTTCCTATTTAGCGGTCTAATGGCACAAAATAAACGTCGGTCTTTATAGCTCGTTCATTCGTTAATCGTGATATTTTAACTAATAAATTAATAATGCGTAGATAACCAATCTAGGAATCAAATTTCTGGTCCCGAAGTGTTGTCATCGCCGGTGGATAAAGAAGCCGCCAAAGCCCATGGTGTTTCTAATCATCCGCATCTAGACACTCACTCAAAATCTCGGCCTATCTTATTTATGGTCTGGTGAGTTGATCTAACATTATAGGCCTTTATCGAACTGTCGGGCTATTTGGGAATGTTAAGTAGCTATTTATAATTGCCGCTAGAGGTAGCGACGGCGCCGCCTCGATTCTCACGGTTCCTTGCGCTCACCTTTTTGCACCCGGATCATTTTTGAATCAAACGGCATTTTTCTGGACGGTAGCGGAATCTTGGTACATCGCTTTTAACTTATCGGGGTTGCCATTAAGAACAACCTCGTTTTATATATAGGTCGTTAGTTTGCTGGGGCTCCGATAATGGAACGATGTCCAGAGCTACATTTTCTCCTTAATGAGTCAAGTTTCAGGTATTTTTCGGCTAAAACATCGTGTATTTCTCGGAATACAGCTGTCCCTTCCCACAGAAGCTTTTTAATAGCGGAAATTGAAACTAGAAACTCCATTTGAGTTGGTAGATAGCAGCGACCACTCACACCTATTTGTTGATTGAATTTATTGAAGATCAAATGCTTTCTGTTCCGTAAAAGGTTTTAGTTTTAGGATACCAAACTTACACGAGATCATTAATGCTACGAAAATGATTATATTATACATATTACACATGTTGAGATATCGGGGAGATATCTATTTTTTTAATTCCTTAAATGATATCCATGGGAACACAAAGAACTGTTATACAGCGTTTTGCTGCTTTAGAACAAGTTTTTTCTGACCAGGTCATAAACTTCAGCTAACAATTTTTTGAAAATATAGTTTATATATTTCGAGCAATAGTATTGTAGCTTCCAGGCTAAGATTTTACATGCATAATTCATTTTTCATACGTTGCATATTTACATATTTCATACCTAATACAAATTAGTGTCACACTGACAATAAGCAACCTTTATTGAATTATTGAGCATGCAGGAAGGTTCTATTTCTACGAACTACCAAATATTGATTGATTAAATCTGTAACGCAGAGATTATTTGGTTTAAAGTTGAAGACCTTGTGGGTAATATCTTTGAAAGGAACATTTTGAGGAGTGTTTTGTATAAACTGCAATTGTAAGAGCTTCTGAGCAACATTTTTACTTAATCCTATGCCTTTCTACCGTGAGGTGTAAGGCGGGTGGAGTTGAGTTTGTTATGTTGATGATGTTCTGCACTTTTCTTTCCATAATTTCCTATCCTGGGCCACTTGTTTTATTCCTTCCCATCTTATTCCCTTGCTCGCTGCTGCCTCTCGTGTTCCCTCTTCCCATGTTTTCCTGGGTCTTCCTCTTTTATTTTTTCCCCACACTCGCGTTTCAAACACTATTTTTGTTCTTCTGTGCCTTGGCAAGCGGCACACAGGCCCCCCGAACGGCCTTAATAATAATTGTCCTTCCACTATTTTCTCCGTTACGGGCTCCATCTGTAGGTTTTGTCTGTATGTATCATTTCTTATCTTATCTCTTTTCGTTTTATTTTCTATCCCTCGTACAAACCGCATCTCCATTGCATTTAGTATTGTTTTATGTTTTTCTGTTAAGGTCCATGTTTCACTGCTATACATTATTGTCGGTCTTACTACTTTTTTAACTACTTATTTTTTTATTTTTCTAGGAACTTCTTTCTTTCCCAAAAAGGTCGTTTTCATCATGTTATATATTCTTCCTGTTTTTCCCATCCTGTCGTTGATTTCTTTGTCAATTTTACCATTGTTTTTAGTTATGGATCCTAGATATTTATAACTTTCTACTTGTTCAATTTGTTTCCCTTGTAATTTTATGCTATGGGTTTTATTCTCCCTCGACACTACCATACTTTTTTTCCCTATGTATATGTTCATGTTTACTTTCATGTTTATTTTCTGTAATTCTATTTCTAGCATCTCCAGGTTATGTTGTAAGTTCTTTTCAGAGTCGGTCATTATAGCCATGTCATCTGCGAACATAAGTTCTTTTATTTCTGTTTGTTCCATTTGCCAGTATCCCAATTTTCACGTCTTCATTTTTTTCTTAGCATCTTTAATTGCTTCATCTAGCACTATTGAAAATAGAAGGGGGCTCAACACACATCCCTGTTTTACTCCTATCTCTGTTACAAACTCTCTTGACTCTTCATTATTCGTCCTTACTATATTTATGTTATTTCTATACATTGACTTTTATCGTTCTTTTATCTATCTTTCTTTTTTCTAGTGTTGTCCATATTTGTTCTCTGTGTATCCTGTCAGAGGCCTTTTCAAGATCTATGAAGCACATATCTCTTCCTTTCTTAATAAGTTTTTCGCTGACTTGTCTGATGGTAAATATTAAATCTTGGGTGCTTCTCCCCTTCCTAAAACCACATTGGGTCTCCTCTATTGTATTTTCTATCCTATTCCTTATTCTGTTCTCGATTATTCTGGCAAATACTTCGCGGGGACGCTCATTAACGTTATCCATCTGTAATTATCGCATACCCTTTTGTGTTCTTTCTTATGTATTCCTACATTCCATTCTCTTGGTATTACCTTAGTCTTCATTATTTTGTTTAGCAACTCTGTAAATTTGGTTATTCCTTCTTTTCCCATATAATTTATCATCTCCGGTGTTATTTTGTCCCTTCCTGCTGCTTTTCCTAGCTTTATCTTCTGTATGGGCTCCATAACTTCTTTCTCTTGGATTTCTCGGAGCATTGGAGATGTAAAATTGACTCAAGACTTCACGCGCTTCAAACCTGCATCACCCCCAAAATATTGCAATTCGAAATATGGTGAAAATGTTCTAGAATAATTCGGCACGTAAATTCTCAGAAACGTTCAGGGTCAAGCGCGAAAAAGGCAATATTCGACAATTTAAGCCTACAGAGGGAACTGTCAACATAGCTCAATCTTTAAAAACAAAATAATAACGAAAGAGGCAACTTATTTCTGACTCGCGCTAGTAAGACATTCTTTTACTATATGATTGAGACCTTGGGACAAACTTGATTTGACTCACAAGTGTAAGAGACTATGAGCAGTTCTTATACTAAATTATTGCACGAATAAGCGAAGATTTACTGGAAAAATACAGTAAGAGACCATATTATTAAAGACTTAAAATGGGTGTTTCATGACTCACAAGTTCAAAACGGCGATTAATTATTTTGCTAAATCCTATATGATTTGGGCCACGCTTTACTTAGTTATATGAATACCAGATTGCTAGTAGTTGACTAAATTATTAACCATTTAAGTGAAGGTTAGTTGACTCACAAGCCTAACCGACTGAGTTATCGAACGATAAGGTAGGTTGACTCACAAGTACAACTGCGAATAATTCAGATATTAAGATATTTAAAATTTGAAGGACTTTTGTCTGCGTCCCACACATAAGAGATTGCGAATAGCTCCTTTGCTAAAATATTACACATTTAAGGAAAAGTTTATGGAATATGCAAATATTAATCTTTAAGGGAAGTATTATTTCACTCACAGGTGCAACAGACTGGAACTTCCTTAATACTAAATCATTGAAAGTTTGGGTCAAGTTTCACTTAACTTAAAGAATCGTAGACTGGAAATACTTTGTATAGTAAAATAGAAACGTTTGAGTGTTGGTTTGTTTGACTCACAAAGCTAAAGGACTAGATTTTTGAAGTTGTATTTGACAAGCCTAACTTACTGCGAATAATTCTGTTGCTAAAGTGTAAAAGATGTGAAGCAAACTTAATTTGACTCGAAAAGTGAATAATACTTTTACTAAATTAGGGAACGTTTGAGCGAAGGTTTATTGAATTCACAAAGCTAAGAGACTGTAACGCTCAAGCTTATATGACGCACAACTGCAAGAGACTTCGAATATTTTTTCTCAGTTATTGAAGGTTAGTTAGTATCCAGTTTTACTTGACTTACAAGCTTAATACTCTAGGAGTAATTAGTGAAGTAAATTATTAAACGTTTGATTGACGAATTCTTTGACCCATACAACTAAGATACTAAATTACCGAACGCTTAAAGTTAAGTTTTGTTTGACTGTCTAACAAACTGCAAATACTTCAGCTGCTAAAGTATTGCAGATGTAAAACAAGCTTAATTTGAATCACTTGAGTAATTCAAATGTTAGTAGTGTTTATAAGCAACACATTAATAAGTTTCTGGCGTTTGAATTTGATTCTAACTTCTAAAACTTCGATTTTGAAATAGTGTTTGTTATTGAAAATCCGTCCTACAATTTTTATGCGCTGACGGTTTGCGCCCGTTGAAAATTCATACGCGAGTGCAAGCAGTGTGAGGAAATGCATGTATTGCGTACCCAACTATGAAGATATGGTGCTGAAAATTTAAGAATGGAAAAGAGGGGACTGTGGATGAGCCGCGACCAGGTGCACGGTGTACTGCATTAACAGAAAACAATAAGGCATGTGTGGAAGACCTTATTGGAGAAAATCGTTAAATTTCAATTAGAGAAATTTCAGAAATTGTCGGTGCTAGTGTAGGATATGTCCATAGTATCGTTTGATTCCTTGTCTCTTGTCTAATGAACAAAAATCCTTGCGAATAGACTTATCTCTGCAACAACTCACATATTATAAGAAAAATGGTGACTACTTTCTTCCGTCAATAGTCGCTGGTGACGAAACTTGGTGCCATTATTACGAGCTACCCAGTAAGTTATCGTCGATGCAGTGGAAACATTCAAGTTCATCACCACCGAAAAAGTGCAGGCAAGGTGGCGTTAACATTTTTTTCGACCATGAAGGACCCTTGTTAATAGAGTTTAAGGAACCTGGAGTAAATGTCAATGCAAATTTGTACAATGAAACTTTGAACATGCAATAGGACGGGAACGTCCAGGAAAACTTACGCGTGGGGTCATTTTGCTGCACGACAATGCTAGATCTCATGTTGCTAATGTGGTAAAAGAAAATCTTCAACGAAAGAAATGGAATGTTTTAGAGCATCCACCCTATAGCCCGAATCTATCGCCTTGCAATTTTCAATTCTTAGACAGCTGAAAAAGGCGATAATAGGTCGACATTTTAAGTCTAACGCTGGAGTACAGATAGCTGTGAAAGATTTCTTCAATCAGCAGCCACAAAAATTCTACGAGCAAGGTATACGTCGGTTAGTAAAACATTAGGATAGGTGCCTTAACTGCGACGGTAATTATTTGTAATTAAATTGTTGAATACCTTTTTTATAGAGCAAAGATACAAATGGAAGTTCGCGAGTGCCCTTGGACCCCTTTAACTGTTTTTGCAGTTTGAGGAACAACCACTTTTTCCTTGCTCCAGGATCGTCAGTAATGTTGGTTTCGTCGTAAATATAGAAATTGGTAGGCTCAACGTCGGAGTAGTTTCCATGATATTGGAAAAGGTCATAACATCTTTTCTATCCACGAAGGCTCTTGATCGCTTGATGTTAGATGCTATCGAATCTACAGGCGGTTCCTCTTGATGTAAAATTCTACAAAGTCTGGTCGAGGAGTGTTGTCCTTGAATACTGCCACTGTTTGTCCAGATATTTTGTGATTACATTCCTCATATCTGCCTCTCTAATTGGGAAACCCCAAGCCGCGAAGGTTCCCAGCGTTTCTGATACTGTGGCCTCCTCCTGCCTACTAAGAACAGTTGGGTAGCCAACGGGCTTTATATTCTTTCCCAGTATCTTTCTGACCGACGTGGTACGTGGTATTTTGTAGGTTAGGGCAGCACGGTTCTTTGGCATCCGGGCGGCAACAGCACAAAACCCTTTTTCCAAATTTTCTTTCTTAAAATTAGTGTTTGACCCAGATCCAGGTACTCTTCCATATTTTCTCACCATTTCTGCAACTCCTTATTCCAATATAAAATCATGATATTTCTAACAAAAATCGAAACAGACAAAAAAAATTAAACAATATTACGCAACACCAGTGACCAAGAAGCCCCAGGGTGACCGAGTAGCTCCAGTTGACGGTACTGTTTTTTTTTACTGGTCGATAGAAAGTTTTCAATAGATAGGCCATGTTTGTAATATTTTTATTATTTTAACTGATTAGGAAATACAATCATTATATGACTATATGGCCAAAACAACCTCGTGATTTCTGTCCCACTCCGCTTACCTCGGATCAGCTGACATAGCGCTATACACATGTAAGTATAACATGCCTCACCCTTTAACTCCTCCCCAAACTATACTACCGAGTCACCCCCGTTGTTCCAGAATTAATTCTAATTCCGGCCACAACGGGAGTCGAACTTGGATAGACCGGTTGCCAGGTGGATTCTCTATCCACTGCATTACGCAGTCCCGTGACTTACAAACTTTTCTGCAATAGCTAGTTTTTTCTTCTACACTGCAGTATGCATTGCAGACATGCTAACATTGTGCAATACCCCACCCGATCCCACCCTATCCTTTAAATCCCTACCACCTACTGGCATGGGGTGGGCCTGGTGTATCCAGCATAACCCTCGAGTCAGCTCCATGTCAGATGATGATGATGATTGCGTAGTGCCGCTCGTATAACCGATACCGGTCAAAAGGTCACCAAAGTTAAGCAACACAGGCTTGGACCTCTAATAGAATGTGGCACGTCAAAGCCGTCGGGCCCGGCTACCTCACAGTGGTAGTCGTTAGGTCAAGTCAGAGGCGCTTGGACTACCTGAAAAATCTGCTTTCAGGGTTCCCCACTGCTATATGAATTACTTTACATTGCATCATTCGTCATTTTTGCTTTGAAATAAGATTTATTCACAAGGCAACACTATACTGAATTTTTAAATCTTTTCGCCGTGATAAAAAAAGTTTGATATTTTGGATAGTTAAATGAGTTTTCTACCAAAAAATCCTAAAATTCTCTTTTTAAATTACCGATTGTAGATATTTTGATTTGTCTTAAACGTCTGAGATGCTATGAGCAACCTGTTTGGTATATTGTGCAAGTTGTAAGTTTTACTTGACTTACAGGTTTAAAATTATTTAATACAAATTATTGAAGGTTAATGCAAATCTAAGGGAGTATGAGTTTAGAATTTCAACTATTATATGACCAATGTTTGTTGCATTATTCAACATTTAAGAAATATTGTAGAGGAACTAGATTTCTTACTTACGGCATATACCACTACAAGCATGTGAATTACTGATAATTTAACATAGAAACCAAGCATATTTACTTGTAGTCATTATTGACAGGTATTAGTTAAGCTTCAAACTAAGGTGCTTGTGATTAATATTTTTCAATTATTAAAGTATTTTATGTGCACTTCAAGTATAAGAACTTCTAAGCAACATTCAGTCGAACTATCGAACACTTCTTCGATAAATTTATAACCTTTAAAGGACATTCATTTGCGCTTAAAATAGAACCGTGTAGGCAAGTTTCTATTGAAGATAATAATTATCTATGCAAACTGCAATAACTTCTGAGTTAATATTTATGGAGTAATCATTCTTTAAACCTTATTTGATTGCAAATTATAACTATAGACAGGTTGGTTTCCTTACAAGAAATTATAATTAATTGAACATTATTCTTGAGTAACTAGAAAAATGCTAAGTTTCTTCAAATGGACACGTTTTTTTAAGATATTCCCCGTGAAATTATATTCTTCGAGATGTATTTAAACAAACACATAATAGCGATTATTCCGTATATGGTAGTTCCCCATCTGCAAGCGGACACCTTACCAAAGCGGGATCATATTTCTTCAATTGCAGGTGTTTAAGTATTGTATTTTATCACAAGATAAAACGTTACATACCAATATACCACTGTGTCCACTGTACAGCATCGTGTTTACACGAACAGATATTAACATTCAGTGTGTATTTGCAGCAGATAGCTGTACTCAGTCGTATTTTCAGTTAAAATAAAGGCGGACTTTCGAAACACCAGGATACCCCGCAGCTTGGAGACAATTTAATGCAGCTTCGGGGCCATAAAGTTCGCGGCACACAAATGTACCTGCTTATATTTATATATTTATGTTCTACAATATGGAAATATATAATACAAACCTGGAGAGTATATTTTGCGTCATCTGTTTTAGTATGATTTATATACATTACATATTTTTTGTTTACGCTGTTACAGGCGATAGCAAAGCATCCCACGTGAAAACATCTGCATTATTAAATACCAAGTGCATTTAAATTAAAGATAAGCCTCTAATACAGATAACTAAATTAATAAAGCGGTTTATCAAATCATATATCAGAATTACAGAAAATTCCACGCAAACGAAATTATGTTCATCAATAATGAATTTAAACACGACGGTGTTCCAACTCCAGCACCTACAAAGTTTTTTTGAATAAACATTTAAAATAATTTACAAAACTGTTGTTGAATTTATAAACATTGTAATAAAATACCGAAACGCTATCCTGGGGAGCTTTTGTTTGTTTCAGAACTGGAAGTTTGGTGGTACAAAAGGATATCTAAACAGCATACTGATCGACTCTCCACAAACGCAATCCTAATGAGACAAAACACCATCTTTGTTTCCGAACAAGCGCGCTGAAAATAAATTAGACCCAACTATCTGCCTGTTTTGTATTCTTGCGGCGAACCCCGCGTATGCCCACTCCTAAAATAATTTGCGGATTGCTTTCAATTTCGTTTTCCTTTTGCTTTGGAATTTATTTCATTTGTGCAATGCAAGATTAAATTTTTGTCATGAATTCTCTCCGTTCTGCCCACGCTCTTTCGATTACACCACTCAGGTGAGAGGTCTAAATTACGTTGCTTTATGTCATTGAACGAGTGCTCGCATAAAGAATTTTGCCAAATTAAGAACTGAGAAGGCCCCTTTCGTGTACAGCAAGCATTAAGATTTCTATAACACTTCTTAAAAGTGCTACTAAACGTATGACCACTCTTAAGCTTCAATTTTTATTTGAGAACATTCAATCACATATGTATTAAATCACGCTAATATCCTAGGAAACTGTAAGTTGTGAATTCAACACGCAACATTTTATTCAAATCATAGACAAATTTGCCAAAATACTCTTTAGAAACGCTACCGATCGCTCTCAACCTTAAATTAATTTTCAAAACTGTGGGTTGTAGGTTGAACATTGGTACGAACCTGAAAACGTAGAAAATTCCTCTTAGTAATGATATTGATCAAGTGATCGCACTCAAGCTTATACTGAGGATTAATTTCAAATAACTCCTTTACACGTGTGTTGAAACAAGCTAGCATCATCGGTACGAATCTGAAAATGTAGAAAATATTTTGTACAAATTGTAGTCAATAACAATTTGTAAAAATGCCTCTTAACAATGAATTGATCAAGTGATCGCACTCAAGCTTATATTGACGTTTAATTTCAAATAACTCCTTTACATGCGTGTGTTGAAACAAGGTAAAACTGTAATAAATTGAGGGTTATGAGTTGAACATTGCCACTAACCTGAAAATGTAAGAAAATATTCTGCACAAATTATAATCAATAAAGATTTGTAAAAATGCCTCGTAATAATGATATTGATCAAGTGATCGCACTCAAGCTTATATTGAGGCTTAATTTCAAATAACTCCTTTACATGTGTGTTGAAACAAGCTAACATATAATAAATTGAGGGTTGTGGGTTGAACATTGGCACTAACCTAAAAATGTAGAAGATATTTTGCACAAATTATAGTCAATAAAGGTTTGTAAAAATATCTCCGAATAATGATATTGATCCAGTGATCGCACTCAAGCTTATATTGAGACTTAATTTCAAATAACTCCTTTACACGTGTATTGAAACAAGCTAACATTATAATAAATTGAGGGTTGTTGGTTGAACATTGGCACTAACCTAAAAATGTAGAAGATATTTTGCACAAATTATAGTCAATAAAGATTTGTAAAAATATCTCCGAATAATGATATTAATCCAGTGATCGCACTCAAGCTTATATTGAGACTTAATTTCAAATAACTCCTTTACACGTGTATTGAAACAAACAAACATTATAATAAATTGAGGGTTGTGGGTTGAACATTGGCACTAACCTAAAAATGCAGAAAATATTTTGCACAAATTATAGTCAATAAAGGTTTGTAAAAATATCTCCGAATAATGATATTGATCCAGTGATCTCCCTCAAGCTTATATTGAGACTTAATTTCAAATAACTCCTTTACATGTGTGTTGAAACAAGATAACATTATAATAAATTGAGGGTTGTGCGTTGAACATTGGCACTAACCTGAATTTGTAGAAAATATTTTGTACAAATAATAGTCAATAAAGGTTTGTAAAAATATCTCCGAATAATGATATTGATCCAGTGATCGCACTCAAGCTTATATTGAGACTTAATTTCAAATAACTCCTTTACACGTGTGTTGAAACAAGCTAACATTATAATAAATTGAGGGTTGTGAGTTGAACATTAGCACTAACCTGAAAATGTAGAAAATATTTTCTACAAAATATTGTCAATAAAAATTTGTAAAAATACCTCCGAATAATGATATTGATGAAGTGATCGCGCTCAGGCTTATATTGATGTTTAATTTCAAATTACTCCTTTACATATGTTGAAACAAGCTAACATTATAATAAATTGAGGGCTATGGGTTGAACATCGGCATTAACTTGAAAATGTAAGAAATATTTTGTACAAGTAATGGTCAATAAAAATTTGTAAAAATGTATCTTAATAATGATATTGATCCAGTGATCCCTCTCAAGTTTAATTTAAATTTTAAATAATTCCTGTAGATATCTGCTGAAACAACCTTACAGTATAGTAAATTATGGATTTTGGGTTGAACATTAGCAATAACCTGAAAATACGAACAAGCTCCCAGTTTTTTAAAATTAAATTCTAGTATCACAGAATTTCTTTACATATGTGTTGAAACAAGCTAACATTATAGTAAATTGTAAGCTGAACATTGGCACTAACCTTAAAATGCAGACAGCACTGTACTCAAATTATAGCCAACTAAAATTTCTAACAATATATTTTAGGAATGTTACTGATTGAGTGATCACTCTTAAGTTCAAATTGAGGTTTAATTTAAATAGTTCTTTTGCATATGTGATAAAAAAGCTGTACTCCAGTAAGTGTGGGTGAAGCACTGGCACTAACCTAAGATAGTGGATAATATTATAGTCACTTAAGATTTCTAAAAACACCTATTAAAAATGCTACTGGTCGAGTAAGTATTCCCAAGCTTAAATTAAGATTTAATTTCACAGAATTTCTTCATGTCTGTATTGAAAGAAGGTGACATATTAGAAAATTGTGGGTTGAACATTCCCTATAACCTGAAAATGTAGATAATTAAGATTCGTAAAACTGTCTCTGAAAAATGTTAGTGATCTAGTGATCACTCTCAAGCTTAAATTAAATTATAATTTCAAATAATTACTTCACATATGTGTTGTGATAGGCTAACTTTCTAATTAGTTTTGAGTTCTGGGTTGAATATTGACACTAACCTGAAAATGTAGACAATATTTTGCTCAAACTTTAGCCATTTAAGATTTGTAAAAATACTACTGATTGAGTAAGCACTCAAGCTTAAATGAAATTTAAATTTTAAATAGTTCTGTCATATATATGAAGAAACAAGCTAATATTATAATTAGTTGTGGATTTAACATTGGCACTAACCTACAAATAGAGACAATATTATGCTCAAATCATAGGCAATTATGATTTGTAAAAAAACCTCTTACAAATGTTACTGATCAAATGATCGCACTAAAAGCTGAAATTAAGTGTCAATTTCGATTAATTACTTCACATATGTGTTGGAACCAGCAAACTTTATATTAAATTGTTAAATGGTTATGGGTAGAACATTGGCACAATCCTGAATATGTAGGAAACACTTTGCTTAAACTATAGTCATTTAAATTTTCTAAAAATACTTTTTAAAAATGCTACGGATCGAGTGATCGCTCTTAAGCTTAAATTAAGTATTAATTTCAAATAATTACTTGATATCTATGTTGAATCAGACTAACACTATAGTAAATTGTGGGTTGAACAATGACATTAGCATGGAACTGTAGACTATTTAGTTACCAAATGATAACCAATAAAGATTTACAAAAATACCTCTTAAAAATGCTATGATGCTATGACTCTAAAACTTAAATTAAGTTTTAATTTCAAACAATTCCATGACATGTGTGTTGAACATTGGCACTAGAATGAAACTGTAGATAATTTTTTGTTTAAATCATAGACAATAAACGTTTGTAAAAATGTCTTTTAAAAATGTTATTGATTGAGTGATCTCTCTTAAGCTTTTAAATTGAGCTTTAATTTAAATAGTTCTTTTGCATATGTGATGAAAGAAGCTAACATTCTAGTAGTTGTGGGTGAAGCACTGGCGGTAACCTAAAAAAGTGGGCAATATTTCACTTAAATTATGATAACTTAAGTTTTCTAAAAATGTCTATTAAAAATTCTACTGGTCGACTAATTGCTCCCAAGCTTAAACTAAGTTGAAATTTTACAGAATTCCTTCACATACGTGTTGAACAAGGTTATATTCTAATAATTGTAGATTGTGGGTTGAACCTTGCCTATAAGCTGAAAATATAAATAAGATTTTGCTTAAACCATAGCCAATTGACATTTGAAAAAAGGCTTCTTAAAAGTGCTACTGATCTAGGAAATCTCTCAAGCTTAATTTCAAATAATTACTTCACATATGTGTTGTGACAAGCTTACATCATAGTTAGTTGTGGATTGAACATTGACACTTACCAGCAAATACAGACAATATTTTGCTCAAGCCTTAATCAATTAAGATTTCTAAAAATATTACTGATTGAATGATCGCACTCAAGCTTAAATTAAGTTTAAATTTTCCGTCACATATGTGATGAAACAAGCTAACATTATAATTACTTGTGAGTTGTGGGTTGAACATTGGTACTAACCTGAAAAGAAGGACAATATTTTGCCCAAATCATAGCCAATTAATATTTGTAAATATACCTCTTAAAAATTCTACTAATTAAGTGACCGTTCTCAAGCGTAAATTAAGTTTTAATTTAAATTTATTACTTCACATATGTGGTACGTCTATAATTAGTTGTGAGTTGTACATTGGCACTCACCTGAAAATGTAGACAATATTTTGCTCAAACGTTAGCCAATTCAAATTTATAAAAATGCTACTCATTGAGTGATCGCATTTAAGCTTAAATTAAGTTTAAATTTTAAATAATTCTGTCACATATGTGTTGAAGCAAGTTGACAGTACAATTACTTGTGAGTTGTGGGTTGAACATTGCTATTAACCTGATAATGTAAACAATATTTAGCTTAAAACTTAGCAAATTAAGATTCGTAAAACTGTCTCTGAAAAATGTTAGTGATCTAGTGATCACTCTCAAGCTTAAATTAAATTATAATTTCAAATAATTACTTCACATATGTGTTGTGATAGGCTAACTTTCTAATTAGTTTTGAGTTCTGGGTTGAATATTGACACTAACCTGAAAATGTAGACAATATTTTGCTCAAACTTTAGCCATTTAAGATTTGTAAAAATACTACTGATTGAGTAAGCACTCAAGCTTAAATGAAATTTAAATTTTAAATAGTTCTGTCATATATATGAAGAAACAAGCTAATATTATAATTAGTTGTGGATTTAACATTGGCACTAACCTACAAATAGAGACAATATTATGCTCAAATCATAGGCAATTATGATTTGTAAAAAAAACCTCTTACAAATGTTACTGATCAAATGATCGCACTAAAAGCTGAAATTAAGTGTCAATTTCGATTAATTACTTCACATATGTGTTGGAACCAGCAAACTTTATATTAAATTGTTAAATGGTTATGGGTAGAACATTGGCACAATCCTGAATATGTAGGAAACACTTTGCTTAAACTATAGTCATTTAAATTTTCTAAAAATACTTTTTAAAAATGCTACGGATCGAGTGATCGCTCTTAAGCTTAAATTAAGTATTAATTTCAAATAATTACTTGATATCTATGTTGAATCAGACTAACACTATAGTAAATTGTGGGTTGAACAATGACATTAGCATGGAACTGTAGACTATTTAGTTACCAAATGATAACCAATAAAGATTTACAAAAATACCTCTTAAAAATGCTATGATGCTATGACTCTAAAACTTAAATTAAGTTTTAATTTCAAACAATTCCATGACATGTGTGTTGAACATTGGCACTAGAATGAAACTGTAGATAATTTTTTGTTTAAATCATAGACAATAAACGTTTGTAAAAATGTCTTTTAAAAATGTTATTGATTGAGTGATCTCTCTTAAGCTTTTAAATTGAGCTTTAATTTAAATAGTTCTTTTGCATATGTGATGAAAGAAGCTAACATTCTAGTAGTTGTGGGTGAAGCACTGGCGGTAACCTAAAAAAGTGGGCAATATTTCACTTAAATTATGATAACTTAAGTTTTCTAAAAATGTCTATTAAAAATTCTACTGGTCGACTAATTGCTCCCAAGCTTAAACTAAGTTGAAATTTTACAGAATTCCTTCACATACGTGTTGAACAAGGTTATATTCTAATAATTGTAGATTGTGGGTTGAACCTTGCCTATAAGCTGAAAATATAAATAAGATTTTGCTTAAACCATAGCCAATTGACATTTGAAAAAAGGCTTCTTAAAAGTGCTACTGATCTAGGAAATCTCTCAAGCTTAATTTCAAATAATTACTTCACATATGTGTTGTGACAAGCTTACATCATAGTTAGTTGTGGATTGAACATTGACACTTACCAGCAAATACAGACAATATTTTGCTCAAGCCTTAATCAATTAAGATTTCTAAAAATATTACTGATTGAATGATCGCACTCAAGCTTAAATTAAGTTTAAATTTTCCGTCACATATGTGATGAAACAAGCTAACATTATAATTACTTGTGAGTTGTGGGTTGAACATTGGTACTAACCTGAAAAGAAGGACAATATTTTGCCCAAATCATAGCCAATTAATATTTGTAAATATACCTCTTAAAAATTCTACTAATTAAGTGACCGTTCTCAAGCGTAAATTAAGTTTTAATTTAAATTTATTACTTCACATATGTGGTACGTCTATAATTAGTTGTGAGTTGTACATTGGCACTCACCTGAAAATGTAGACAATATTTTGCTCAAACGTTAGCCAATTCAAATTTATAAAAATGCTACTCATTGAGTGATCGCATTTAAGGTTAAATTAAGTTTAAATTTTAAATAATTCTGTCACATATGTGTTGAAGCAAGTTGACAGTACAATTACTTGTGAGTTGTGGGTTGAACATTGCTATTAACCTGATAATGTAAACAATATTTAGCTTAAAACTTAGCAAATTAAGAGTTGTAAAAATACCACCGATTGAGTGATCGCAATCAAGCTTGAATTAAGTGTAAATTTTAAATAATTCCGTCACATATATTGTGAAACAAGTTAACGTTATAAGTAGTGGTGCAAATAGAGGCAATATTTTGCTCAAATCATAGCCAATTAATGTTTGTAAAAATGTTACTGGTCAAGTAATCCTTCTCAAGCTTAAATTAAGTATTAGTTTCAAATAATTACTTCATATATGTGTTGGAACGAGTTACCTTTATAGTAAATTGGTGTAGGTTGAACATTGGCACTAGCCTGAAAATGTAGACAATTCTTTGCTCAAATTAGTGTCAATTAAAATTTGTAAAAATGAACTTAAAAATGGTACGGGTTGAGTGATCGCTCTCAAGATTAAATTAAGAATTAATTTCAAATAATTACTTCACATCTATGTTGAATCAAACACATAGTAAATAGTGGGTTGAACATTAACACTAAAACGAAAATGTAAATAATTGTTTGATTAAATCATAGCTAATAAATGTTTGTAAAACTGTGTTTTAAAAATGCTACTGATCGTTCTCAAGCCTCAATTAAGTTGCAATTTCAAATAGTTACTTCGCATATGTGTTGAAACAAGCTAACTTTATAGTAAATTCGGTTTGTTGGTTGAATATTGATACTTACCTGAAAATAGAGATAATATTTTCCTCAAATCGTAGCCAATTAAGATTATTAAAAGTATCTCTTAAATATATTACTAGTCAAGTGCTCGCTATCAAACTTAATTTTAATTGTAATTTCGAATAATTCTTTCCCTTATGGGTTGAGCATTGGCACAATATATGCAATACTTTGCTCAAACCACAGCCAATTTGTCAACACAGTTCTTAACGATACTACTGATAGAATGATCACTTTCAAGTTAAATTAAGTTTCAACATTAAATAGTTCTTTCACATATGCGTTGAAACCAGTTAACATTCTGGTAAAATGTGAGTTGTAGGTTGAACATTGGTACCAACTAAAATATAAATAAAATGTTGCTCCTACCACAGGCAATAGATTGATCAAAATAATATTTGGAAATGCCACTGACAGAGATTGTTCCCAATCTTAAATTAAGTTTTAATTCAAATAATTCCTTCATGTATGTGTTGAAACAAGTTGATATTTTAGGTATTCGTGGGTCGTGGGTTCAATTCTGGGACTAGTTTGAAAATGTAGATAATATTTTGCAGAAACCATAGCCAATTAAGATTTGTCAACATACTTTCCAGAAATGCTGCTGATCGAGTGATCGCTCTCAAGCTTAAATTAAGTTTTAATTTAAAATAATTGCTTTGCATATAGGCTGAAATAGGCTAATATTTTAGATACACGCATATTATTGGTTCTGTTCTATGGTAATCTATGGGTTTAATACCTGTAACTAATGTAGACACTATTTAGCACAAAATATTGATTCGCTAGCAAGATTCTTTTTTAAACTTCTGTTTCTAATAAGCACTCAAGACTATAGTTCTAGTTATTACAACTATGTGAAGAAAAGTGTAATGATGGTTTCCTAGTTCACAGATTCTTCTTGTCAATAATGATGTGACTGGGAATTTCTAAGAATTACACAAATCTGATACGTGGATATGGGAATAGTTTTACATTTGTGCGATTAGCGATCTGATTTCTAAACTTCTTACTTAATTAACATTTACGTAAAATTCTTGCTTTTCTGTATTTCCTCGTATGTTCTAACTTATCATCCTTCTCGGAAAAAAATTTTAGCAGAACCAGAGATTCTTAAATTTTTTTAAAGTGTGAAAAAACTAAAGAACGTAGCTGTCTTGGATGTTTTAAAACACATGAGCACAGATGTTCCTAGAATTTAACCAAAATCCATTTGTAATAATTTTCACTGCACGTACCTACTTTTGATATTCTGCACGTGAATTCAATCACATTCAATTCGCCTTTTATCTTTTAAAAATATCCAAAATCAAAGGTGTAGTCGAACTGGTAAAAATCCTTTCATGTACAGAGCCCCACCGACACATACATTGTAAGTAATTATAAATGCGTCAGCTGTATACAAATATTTGGAAGCGGCAACATAAACACTAATAAATTCAACAACAAAAACAAAAAGCTCTGCTTCTTTAGAAGGTGTAGAAATAATATCAAACGAGCCAGTAATAAAGACATACTTTAACAGACCAACACGTGCTGCTTGGATGTCGAAACGAACACAGTGTCGACTACGTTCCATGGGATTAAATATGTTTTATACATTAGAACGGAATAAAACGGCTAATTAATGACTTAATTGAAAAAGTTACGTGTTGATGATCAACACCTTCTATTTTGTCACGTGTCAGTGTTTAAGAATGCTTTAAAAACGTAGCAACAAAAATTATTTGTAAAATAGCACAAAAAAAATTTAAACCAATCACACTGTAGGAAATGTTTATTAGTTTGCTTATTTTTTTGGGTGTATATAATCTATTTTATATTAACAATTTGATTTCAGTAGCCAAAGTATTTTAATTGGTCTAATGATCTAAGCATTGATCAGTATGGGAGAGTAGATCAACAATCCCCCTTAATTAGGGGAGGCCCTTGCTCAGCAGTGGGATCTAGCGGGCTAACAGAGAGAGAACATGATCTAAGGGTACATTAGCATATCAATAATTAGGCTATGAAGGCTGGCGTTGTAAATTGCCCTTTATATAGTCGACGTTGTTTTCTTGGTGGATTAGGTGTTAGATCTATTCCTGTTTCCTTCCACCTCTTCTTGGGTCTTCGCAAGTCTCTTTTACCTTTTGCGATATGTTTTAGTGCTTTGTTTGGAAGTCGTTCTTCATCGATCCGTCCCAGATGTTCTATCCAATTTTCTTGTTATTCCAATATTCTGTCAAAGAATATATTTTTAGATCTTCTGGATAGCCATGTATGTGTTATTCTTCGCACATCTTATAAGGCAGGTTTTTCTGCATAACCGGTGTTACATATTGTATATATTTATATTATATCGTACAACACACATAAATAAAAATTTACAATTCGACAACATCGCCCACATAAAGAAGAGTCTTTACTGATTCACTTGTGACTCCCACATGATCAGCATGCTAACTGGTGAATCTTACTTAAATCCATAGTGTTAAGCAAGAACTGAATGATTTTTTGGTATTCCGCCAAAAAATCGTCAGTTGGTCATTGTTAATCAAGTTCTCAACGTTAACCAATAACAAAAAATAACGTTTTGGTTAAATACAAATGAAATGAAAAATGAAAACTGGTGCCGATTACCTAGTAGAAGTATTGGTTAAAATATTTAATAAATGCCTCATAGGGGGTGAAATGGTACCACAGGAATAGAAAGAGGCATATATAGTACCAATTTACAAAAAAGGTAAAAAGTAGGACTGTAATAATTATGTGGGTGAATTAGCATACTATCCACAATCGAAAAATTATTCTGGAAAGTCATCAAGGCAAGAATGGAGAGAGATATAGACATAGGTGAAGAACAAAGTGGTTTTAGTGCAGGAAGATCTTGCATAGACATTATATTTGTTCTGCGTCAGTTAATAGAAAAACGAAAAAGTAGAGACAAGGAGATTCATACAGTCTTTGTTGATTTAGAAGAGGCTTATAATACAGTTGATTGTTGTTGATTTGAAAGAGCGAAATCTAGGACGCGGCTTTCCAAGCATCTCTAAGCACTGGAGCCATCATTGGCTTATTGTACACCATTACTAAGAATTTTGCCTATCTGGGGTAATTCCAACTCCAGTAGTGATTTTTAAAGTGTCACGCGTCGCAGTGGCACGGGACCTACGGCTTTACTTCTTATCCGACTAAAAGGCGCACTTTCGTATTTTTCCCCGCTAGAAACTTCTTACCGACCTCGGGCAGGTTCGACCTCGCGGCCCTTGGATCTAAAGGCGAATGCGCTAACCACTGGACCACAGAGGCCGGCCTATAATACAGTACCTTTGCTAAAATTATTCGAAGTGCTAGGAGAAGGTGGTATACACAAAAAATATATTAGGACGATCTGAGATATGTACAACTACGCAGGAAGTAAAGCGAAAATCGGAAATACTGTATCAGATAGTTTCAAGACCACAAAAAGACTACGA